>CAUYRT010102610.1:0-33329 GCA_963574885.1 Lepilemur ruficaudatus | reverse complement strand
CTCGGGCTGCCACCCCCCTCCCCGCCAGACCCCAGAGGGTGGGCCCTCCAGGGCAAAGGAGTATTCCCTGCCCTTTCCCCACGTGCAACCTGCCCCCCCTGCTGCCGCAGAACCCGCCTGGAGAACACGCAGACACCGTGTAGGCCGGCCGCACCCGGCCTCTGCTGAATGACAACACTTGCCAGAATCCCGGCGAGTGGAACTCAGGGACGACATGACGAAGAGGCACGACTTTGCTGCCTCTCACGAGATCCCTTCCTGTCTGCCTGTGAGTCTTGGGCGTCTTCACTGAGGAATGAACAAGACGCGCAAGCCGTGTGGTGAAGGCCTCCTTGACTGAGTCCAATAGCAGTCATGGTGCTTATTAAGGAAGAGATAAAATTTAATTTTAAGAAGTTACGGTCACAAAGGAATACATACAAATGGCCAAAAAGCACGTTAAAAACTCCTTGTTACCATAAGTCATCAGGGAACTGCAAATTAGAACCACAGTGAACTACGCTGCACACTCTCCAGGAAGGCGGAAAGGAGGGGGCCCTGTCACAGCAGACGCCCCCACGCTGCCGATGGGCGAGCAAGGGGCCACAGCACTGTTACCACGGCCCGCTCATTTCACCTCTGGATATTTATCCGAGAGACGTGAAAACATTTGCACTCAAAATTACTTGTACAAAAGTGTTCAGGGAGCTTTATTCATAGTAGCAAAGAACCGGAAACGGCCCAAGTGTCCACCAATAGGAAAATGAGTAAATAAACCAGGAGAGGTTCACACGACGGAGAGCTGCTCGGGGACAGAAGTGGATGAGCTGCCGATAACCTGCATCCCACGTATGAAACCCAAACAATCCTGAAGGAAAGAGAGCAGGCTGTGCATTCCGTTTACAAAAATTCTAGAAAAGACAACATAACCTATAGTCACCAAAATAATCAGTGGTTACCGCAGGGTGGTCAGAGACTGACTGGGGACGGGCCTAAGGGGACTTTACGGGATGATAGCTTCATGGGGTGATGGAAATGTTCTAAATCTTGATAGAGGTTTGGGTTGTCCAACTGTAAGCATTTGTCAAAAAATCAGCAAATATACAATGAAATTTGTGTTTCATTGTAAATTGTTTGTCCAAAGTGGGGAAAAAACTATTAAATGTTGGATAAAAAAAGTTATGGTTCTTCCTGGCTACAGTCTAGGAGAGACACATGGTGAGGACACAGCTGACCCTGTGTCACAGGGGTCCGGGACGTGGGCTCTGTGTGGAGGCTCCAGTGTGGTGGGGAAGCATGTGCCCGTCACTCCTAATTAGTGGACAGAGTTCCAGGAACCCAAGGAGAGACTTCTTAGAACTGGATGTCTGGGGACTGGTGCTGAGGACAGGCGGCTCAGCAGACCTGCCACGCTTCCTCTCCAATGCCAGCTGCCACCAGAAAAGGCAAGTTCCTTCTCAACTCTCAGAAACTTTCAAGCCGAAAAACCTCAGTGTCGCAAGAGACGGTCGAGGTCATGGGTGCCACTTCCCACCCAGTGTAGGACGCTCCAGACCCCGCAGGGCCCTGACTCGGATCAGCCAGGTATCGTGTCTTCTGGCATGAGGCCCTGAGAAGGCCTGCAGCGCTTTCCGTGTTCGCTCAAGCCCATCAGAGGTTTAGCTAGGAGCCTGTTTACAGGCAGCGCAGAAGACGGAGGAGCAAGCCAAACAACGCCACAGGGAAGTAACCGGACGAATCCAGGAGGTGGGACATTGCACAACATAACTGGCCCAAAATAAGTCAATGTCACAGAAAAGAGACGGCGCCGGATCAAAGAGACGTCAGGGACGTAACCGACAGTTACGGTTATGGCCGTGGATTGGTCATGGGTTTGAACGAAGCTGCTGCAAAGAACACACAAGTTGCGCACGGACCCCGTGTTAGACGAGAAGAAATGCGGGACTGAAAGGTGGCGATCGCTGGATAGAGCAGGTCACCAAACAGCATGTACGTCCCGTCTCACGTTGAGGTGTATTTTTCGGGAGGATGTCCTCTAAGATACTCCCAGCGTGATCTCTGAGTGGTAGAAACGTGGGGTTTTATTCCTTCGTTTTTAGCCTGTCTCTATTTGCTAAATGTCTACAGTCCCCATGTGCCGCGCCTGCCATGGTCGACGTGTGTTCCCCCAAATTCACAGTAAGTCTCAAGCCCCAGGACCCCCGGGTGTGGCCTTTTCGGGAAACAGCGTTGCTGCCGCTGTGGTTAGGATGAGGCCGCACTGGGGCCGGGTGGGCCCTGCTCCAGCATGGCCTGTGTCCCTATAAAAAGGGCAGTTTGGGGCGGACAGGCGCACGGGGGACGCCATGTGGAGAGGAAGGCAGTGACGGGGCGATGCTTCCACAAGCCAAGGACGCCAGCGATCGCCAGCCAAGCCCCAGGAGCTGGGGAGAGGCTGGGACCGCCTCAGCGGGAGCAGCCCCGCCGCACCTCGACCCCGGGCCTCCAGCCTCCAGAACAACTTCCAGCTACTTCGCTGCCGGGTCTGCAGCAACTTGTTACGTCAGCTCCAGCAGACTACCCAACAGCTGTAAAAACGATCACATTTAAAACTTCAAATGGAAAAAGTGGGGCTGCTGGGGGTGCCTGGAAGGTGTGGCGTGGGCCCTCACCCTGCCAGGGGTGTCGCCTGCACAGGCAATAGACACCATTTTGTCACCAGCTCCGCTGGGCTGGGACGCCGCCCTGCTCCCACCCATGAGCTCCTGAGTCAGTGTCCTGAGTCACCTCTGCAGGGGCCTCCGCAGGGCACTGGCAGCCCCAGAGGAGAGGCAGCCTCTCTGGGCTGGGACCTGGAAGGGGCGCTTTTCCACAGTGGTACTCGGGGTGCTGGGGGGACGCTGAGCCAAGGTCCTAGTGCCCCCAAGGAGCCGTCGCCCCGGGGAGCCCTGCGTCTACTATTGCAATGAAAGCCTCGTCCTCCATTACATGGCCCCAGGCTGGGCGCAGAAACATGAGCTGGCCTGGGCCAGAGGACCAAAATAGCTTCCAAGAATAACCCGGCCTGCACGCGGCCCCTGCGCCCGCCCAGGCCCAGCCCAGCCCTTCGCTTCCTTTCCAGACTCCCGGGGACAGGGTCGCCGTGTCTCACACGCTGAAATTCAATCAGCTGGAACAATCGGAGGAAGCGTGGGGCTTTCTCCACACCAGGAGCGGGCGAACGGGGACCCTGCTTATCAAAATGACAAGGTTTAGTCAGTTGCTACAAACTACCAAAGACTTCCTCTCCCAGGAGAAAGGCCGGGAGGAAGGTCATGTCCTTCGGTTACCTCCGGGGAGCCCAGAGCACCATCTGCGTTGCTTCAAGCAAGCCAGTCAGGTGACCTCAGCCTCGCCTGCTGGAGGGAGGCCTGTGGGCTCTCAGAGGGGCCGTGAGGGAGGGAACAACCAGCTCTCAGACCACACACCCACTGGCCTGCCAGCCTACCTGGGACAGGGCAGGGAGGGGAGGGAGAGGAGGGAAAGGCAGGGAAAGAGGAGGGGGAATGGGGGGGAAGAGGAGGGAAGAGGAGAGGAGGGGAGGGCAGGGCTCTGGTGCAGCCCTGGCCCCTCAGCCTGAGCCCCGAACCCTCCCCAGTGGTTCTCTGTTTCTGGGCTCCCCTCCTGTCCCCGCCTGCCTGCTGCAGCCAGCTGAGTCCTCCTAAAATCTCCTTTTCACGGTGTCCTTTCCCTTCCCCTTGCCCTTGCCTACATCTCCTCCGCTGGGGCGGGGGGACACACACTCTTCACCAGGCAAATGGGGCTCTCGGTCCCCTGGACCCAAGCAAGCCCCATGTCCTGCCCTGGGCCCTTGCTCAGGCTGCCCCTCTACCCCGACTTGGGGCGCCCCCTCCTCTCCTTTTCCCAGATGACAGAGCTTCCTGCCAACCCTGCTGGGCCGCTGCCTCCCCAGGGCGGTGAGCACCCCCTTGAATCCCAGGGCCTCCAGCTCTTTGGCCCATTGGCTGTTTGCACGCTGTGCTCTGTATCTGCCCACCTTTAACCCTGTGTCCGTGTTTACCCAGAGCGCGGAGGTGAGCACAGAGCAGCCTCTGAGCTGGAAGACTGGCGGAGTCACACCCTAATCAGAACAATCGGATTTCACAGAACTTAGAGCAGACAATCTACTCTGTACGTAAGTCACACTTACGAGCAAAGCACCTCAGCAGGAGGGTCACGCTGTTCCTTACAGGATTCAAGAAAAGGGGCCGCGTCCGACTTTGCCCACCACCATCTGAGGAGGAGGCATTAAAAGTGCCTTAATAAATAGGACGATTATTCTATCACTTAACTAGAAATCAACTAGTCAGGGCTGGTTACTGCAGTGGAGCTCCTACTTCCTACCCTGCCCTCTGGTCCATCAGCCATGGCCTCTGGTCCCAGAAGGGCTGCCTCTGCTCCAGGCATCGCTGTAAAGACCATGTGATCGATTTGACCACAAGATAGAGGGCTCCGTCTGACATGCCACCCTCCTTGATGAGAACCTTCCTTCCCAGAAATCTCCGGCAAATTTCCCCTTGGATTCCTGTGGTCTGCAAGGTGAGGAGCCAGAGCTGACACCAATCACCACACTGGGAAGGAGACCTCCTCAGTGGGCTCAAACCCCCAGGGGCTTCTTAGGGGGAAAGCAGCCAGGCGGAGGCCTCACTGTCCAAGGCAACAGCGCCAGGAACTTTGCCTGTAATTTCAGGGAATTCGTAGACCACCCATTAAGATCCCCCGAGGCCTGTGGGCCGGCAGCTGTGAACTGAGCACACTTCCCCACCCGCACCAGAGAGCCGAGCAGCCACTTAGCGGGAGAAATCACACAGGTGCTTTCGATTCTGTAGAAGCCGACCCTATAAAGATTGTCCCGGTAAGTGTAAAAGCCCAAAGTGCCGGCCCACAACGGCTGTGGAGAGCAGGCGGACGTCGCTGGTCTGGACAGACGGGGGAACCGAGGTGAGTGGAACGACACACGGGCCTCCAGGAGGGGGACGGGCAGGCAGGGGCGGGGCCCACGGGCGCTCCACGCCCGAAAAAGCCCGGAGCGTTTCACGTGCCAGAGGAGTTTGCAGCTGCGGTCACAGCTAAGCCACCGGCAGGCCCGCTGCTGTGCTTGTGTTGAGTCCTTTTGATGACAGCATGAATTCTGAGAACAAAGCATCCAGGCTGGGGATGTGTAACTGGAACCCAGAGACAAAAATAGCTTCTCTTCCCGTGCGGGCGTAGGGTCTGATCTGTGACTTGGAGAAAGAGTTTTTGTCGTTTATGAAACTTAGAGAGGATTCCTCAGTACCCACAGATCCCGTGAATGACTGGGCATTTCTGTTTGGTTAGATCCGCCGGGTATAATATTCTTTTAGTTATTTGGGAGTTTCCTAATTAACTTTTCCTTCTCATTGAAAAATCCAGTGACTTTGAAGCTGTTTTGAGATATAAGCATAATAGACAATGATTTGGCAGATTAAACTATTAAGAGTTCTTATAACCACATTAAGAGATTATCAGAGAATCAATATGAGTCTTGAGAGAATAAGGCTTTCCTTAAAGAGACAAATGCACATGCTGAGCTGCTAGTTCTAAATGGAGTCAGGAAACCTCCCAAGGAGGACAGAGTTAGCTTGTGTCTTAATTCAATAGCTGAATTGGGTTTTTCATACCCTCCTCTAGGTCAATACAAAAGGAATCATGATCATAGCAGGTAATATGGAGAAATTAAGATAGTTATAGTATTTTAATATGCTTAATAATAAAATAATAATATAGTTATATCTAAATTCCTTTACCTATATGAAATAAATTGCACAATAATCTATAGCTTCATTTCGTCCTTAACCACATATATATAGTATTTTAAAAATATTTGCAATTATTTCAATATATTGTATTTTGTTTACACCATATCATTTTTAATCCCCATGTCATATGTCACTAGTATTCTATGGCGAAGTGGCCATTTCTGTATTTTTGGACATTATTTTTATTCTCACAATGCTACTACCTACATGCCTTATTATAAGTGAAGCTTTACCTTAATTTGAATTATTTCATTCTCAGGAACAGAAATATGGGGTCAAAGTGAGGCATATTATGACTCTTGGTAATAATTTCCAAACTCTCTTCCAAAATAATTGAACACATTTGTACGACCATCAGGAATTCCTAGATGTTCCTGGCAAACTATGGGAACCAGCACCTTGTCATTAGCGTTTTTCTCCGTTGTCAATAATTGAAAGAGTGCTGTTATGGTGACATCTGACATTTGCATCACTTTGCACTTACTTCACTGCTAGTGGGCAGAGCAGGTTTCCCTCCCCTGCTGCTCCCTGAATTCACCCGGTCACTTTCCTCCCCACTGTGTGAACTGTGAACTCTTTTCACCATTTGTCTTTGAGGGATTTTTACACGCGTGGAGATTGGGAACGGCCCTTGTATATTTCCCACGTTGGATCTCTGTCACTCATTACAGTTGCGCTCACGGTCACCACGTTATACCCACCATTCGTTTTCGTCACTGTGCGCCGAGCTCTGGGCCGAGTCGTTCCATGACCCTGTGAGGAAGCGTTGTTATCCCGTTTGACAGTAAACAGAGGCTCCGCCACCTGCACCTGCGTCCCTGGGCCAGCGTCGCAAGGCCGAAAGCCCCAGGCCCTACTCCGCTGCTCCCCTGGCCCCAGTCCCGCCCCACAGACCGCCCAGCGCTGTACAGCTTCATTTTATGGCGGTGTGTCTGTGTCCTGAGGTTTTGTGACATTGCGGGTTTTAATTCTATTTAACCAGACATGTTCATATTATTTTAAGTGTTCGGTTTCTCTGTAATCATAATTACCACGAAGCATATATTTGTAGATTTTACTTGACATGGCGTTTTAATAAGCCCCACCTATCAGCTCCTGTTCTTATTTTACGGAGGGATTTTGACATCCTTGGCATCACCTGATTGCCTTGGACGAGAAGACCTTTTTGTCACATGGATAGTTTTGCTTTACAAACATTTTTTCATAACTCAATCTATCCATCTTCACTTCTAAATTAGCATGAGTAATACGATTTTCCACATGGGAGAAGAAAAATTAATGCTTGGTGGTGTGCGGTGGCTCAGACCTGTAATCTTAGCACTCTGGGAGGCCGAGGAGGGAGGATCGCTTGAGTTCAGGAGTTTGAGGTTGCTTGACCAAGAGCGAGACCCCGTCTGTACTAAAAATAGAAAAATTAGCCAGGCATCGTGACGCATGCCTGTAGCCCCAGCTACTGGGGAGGCTGAGGCAAGAGAATCGCTCGAACCTGGGAGTTTGAGGTTGCAGTAAGGTATGATGACACCATGGCACTCTCTATCCAGGGCAGCAGGGCGACAGAGTGAGACTGTCCCAAAAAAAAAAAAAAAAAACAATTAACTCAATAAGTCAAAAAAGAACAAAGTGAATTTCAGGAAAGCAGAGGGAAGAAACTTATGAAAACAAAATAAGAAATTAATAAATTAAAAAGAGTAAATTAGAGGAATTGGTAAACAAAGCAAAAATGAGCCCTTAAACCGTGGGTCAAAAGAGCAGAAGTGAAATACATTTGAAGACTCTGGGCTGATTCCCTTGATATCATGCTGCGTGGCCACTGCCGGATGCCAGACTTAAACAGCCGTGCCTTTGAGACTGATGATGAAACTATGCTCTTGTGGGTAGACCCTCCAATCACCAGCCTTCTCGGGAATGGGGTACCCCTACCCTCCTTGGCGCCTGTGTTCAGTCTGCTGTTTACCTCCTGTCAAATTCGGACACAAACCCTGAAATGTTGGCTTAGGTTTGTCCTTCTCCCTGGAACCGTCCCATCGAATCCCAACTGGGCCACTGGCTGCACCCTTGCCACACTCTTGGTGTGCTGCCCGTGTTTCTGCCGCCAGCCAAGCTCTCCTTTTAGCTGTATGCCACAGCCCCAGAGCGAGCAACCCAAGCAAACCCAAGTCAGGAGAGCCATGGCTCCTGGCTGCCATGTTTCCAAGGTGACCAAACATACTGTCGCTGTGGGATGTTGTGTTTCCAAATTTGCTGCTGCTGTTGTCCTTTGAACAACTCTAATAGACAGTTTATCAAAGAATCAATTCCTTCAATTTTCTTAAACTAGGGACCAGATTCCCAAGAGCTGGCTCAGAGGAGGAGGTGACAGAGGACACTGCCTCAGGTCCTCGTCGCCCTGCACGACGCTGCCTCTGGGGGCGTCTGGCCGCTCTCCAGGTCTTCGGGAGCCCAACACACACAGTGGTCAGTGTCTCGTTTCCTGCTTTAACTTCTCGGACCAGGGGCTCGAGCCTGCCTTTTATTTCAGACTTCCCTGTGTTTCCAGAGCGTTCACACCGCTGATTTACAGGCCGTGCGCCCCTTCTCTCTTCTGTTATTGCTGCTGGCGCTTCCCTGGCCATCCGCCTGGTCATTTCCACTGCAAGTCTGTTTATTTCCCAGGGGTGCACATACGTACCTAGCTCCCGGCAACTTAGCTTTGTCTACCTACCTGGTTCTAGGCCCTGCTGGGGATCTCATATGAATGTGCTTTTTTTTTTTTGGCCTATAGTTTATTCTGTGGCCCTTAAGTTACCTAGCACATCCAGTGTGCGGCAGTCGTAATGTCTGGTATTTACCATAATGATGAATCGGTGTCAGGAATGAGTGAAACTGGCTGCATCCGTTTGCTGGGGCTGCTGCAGAGTACTACAGACTGGGGAGGGGAGTTGCTTAAAACAACAGAAATTTGTTCTCTCATAACCCTGGAGGCTGGACGTCTGAAATGAAGGTGCTGGCAGGGCCCTGCTCTCTGCAAAGCCTCTAGGGGAGGATCCTTCGTTGCGTCTTCCAGTTTTTGGAAGCCCAGGTTTGCGGCAGCATCGCTGAAGCGCTGCCTCATCGTCACGTGGCCTCCTCCTTGTGGATCTCCACCGTCTCCTCCTCTTTCAGTCACCAGTCACGGCGGATTAAGGCTCACTCTCATGACGGCATCTGACTTGATCACATCTGTAAAAGCCCTATTCCCAAGTGAGGTCACATTCACAGGTACTGGGGTTACGACTTCAGCACATCTTTTGTGGGACACAATTCAACCCTAGCACAGGCAAAGCTTGTCTTTGTCCCCCGACCATTGCCCCACCTGGCACGTCCCTTTCTTGCTCATTTCCTGTCCCCAGCCCCGTTCACTCCTGCCCCAGTGTGAGGTGGGGAGCTGCTGAGCAGCTCACGTGGAGGAGGAATTAGGTGCCTTAAACTAACCACCCGGGACACTGAGGACGGGGCTTCCTGCCTCTGTGAAGGACTGGGGAGGAGGCAGATGCTCGGGGGGGCCCTTGAAAGCATTTCAGGGAGGCATTTTCTGGGCTTGTCCTCAGGCGTGAGAGCCAGCTCTGCCTCTCCTTGCACCCCCGCCCCCAAAGTGGCACTGCCTCCCGACGGGTGCTCGCTCTCTGGGGGGAGGGGGGGATAACTCAGGGAGAGAAGACATCTGAGCAGGAAATGACCTCTGGTGACGTTTCTCAGACCTGTGTGGCACAGGCTGACGTGAAAGTTGAAGGGTCACCGTGGAGGGAGCAGCAGGGCTCCAGACAGGGCCCCCGACGGCCCAGCTTCAATGGAGGAGCCATGTTGGGGCCACCGTGCAGGCAGGAGAGCCCAGACCAGGATGACAGGCACGAAACACACATGTCCTCAGGCTCCTTTCAGCCCCCACAGCCACGTGATTCATCGGTTAGAGGTGACTGGTCCCAGGAGCCCCGAGGAGGCCTTGAAATCCTCCCTAAACAGGCAGAAACTGCAATCGAAAAAGTTGACACAGAATGGAAATCTATCTGCCATCCTTTGTCTGGACCTGGAAGGACAAACATCCCTCGAATCTGGGCAGAGCTGCCTGTGACCTCCACGTCCACCTGCCTGACAGATCTTTCTCGCTTCTAGAAAGTGGGGTGAGAAATGGTGAGGAATGAGAGGGAGGAGTCCCTCGTTAAGACCCCCAAGCTGCCGCAGCTTCAGGGAGTATGGAAACCTTCCTGAGCCTACCTACGGCTGGTGGCCGTGAGGCCGGGCCACGGGCAGCCTGGACTGTATTGTTCCTCGGCCACTGTCCCCTTCCCGGGGTTAAATGAAGCCCTGCTGGTTCTTGCTCTTGGCTTGAAAAGCTGGTGGTTAGAGGGGAAGTTGGAAGTGCTCTCAAACACGCCACTTGGGAAATGTTTATAGTTGGAGGATGTCGTACCTGGGATATTTTGGAACTGGCCATCTCTCCTAAAATTACATGTACCTGCTGTTTTTAAAACTATGCTGCACCAAAATTCAAATTCAGAAAATAGATGAAGCAATTATCCATTCAACAAATATGTTTTGATGCTTCCTTCAGAAGTTTACTTTCTAAAAAGAATCACGATATGTCCTTTAAATATCAACTCTTACAGCACATCTGTAAAGTGATTTTATTTATAGCAACTTGTCACTGCACAAGGTGCACAGAGTAAGGGACACCTGCACATGAGACTGTCATACGTACACTGAATACCTTGGAGGGCCATAAAGGAGAAATTATTTGCTTTTTTTTAAATTAATCTCCCACAATTTATCAGACATGGAAAGGAACATCTGATAACTATGTATAAATCCGTGCAGTGGCTAAAGTCCTTGCGCAGTCTCCTAGGCCTGCCACCAAGCCCAGCCCCAGAGTGACCCACCCCAGGGCACAGTCTCCCCTCTGGGCAGAGCTGAGACAAACTTGGCCAGTGCTGTGCTGACTTTCTTCCCAAAGCCACACTGTGAAACAGGACACCCCAATACATATTCAGAACCCCAACTTGAACATTATCTGTTTGGGAAAAGGAAGGGCGAGTCTTCCTCGGTGCTTGGTGCGTTAGCTCACACTCAGCAGGTTGCTGGGGCCTCCTCATCCCTCCCAGCCTCCTCCCGGGACGCCCCCTCCGCAGGCCCTTCTCTCCTGCCGGCCTCCTTCCTCATCGTCTTTGCAGCCCACCTCCCCTGCATTTCCATAAAGAGTGCAATGCCCAGTTAATCTGTAATACATTTGGAGCTGGGAAATAACTTGGGTCAGTTACAATTTCCAGATCCATCTCAGCTGTGCCGGTACAACGGTCGCAGGACAGGGTGGGGGATAAGCAGGCGCAGAGACCCACAGAGGAACCCCGGGGCGGGCAGCAAGCCCAGGCCTCGCCCTTGCAGCCCTCCTGAGCTCAGTCACTGGTGGGGGAAGACCAGGAGGACTGTGGCCTTGGCCCAGAAGCTGATTCAGGTTGTAATGGTGCTAGCAACTTCTGGAAAGAAGGTGGCGTGCTCCTAGCGGCACACAACACCTCCACAGCTGCCAGAGCCACTTCTGCCTCAAAGTACAGAAAGAATCCAGCTGCCTTGCAAATTAAGCTCAACCCCAACTGTACATCCATGAGGGTCGCCCAGCCCCGCCAATGGGGCAGGAGCTCCTCCCTAAGAGTTCCCTAAGTCAGCCCAGAGGACAAAAGGGGAGAGGAGAGTGGGAATTCTGGGAGATTTTCTTAACATTCAGATGTGGCCTCCTCCATGTAACCCAAGGATGTGAGGCCATGGCAGGTCCACAAAGCCTTGGCCTCCTGGGCAGACCAGAAGGACCAGCCTCTGCAGGCCACTGGGGCCACCGAGGCAGGCTCACAGCCCTGTTCCTCTCCAGCCTCCCTGTGGCTCCGCTCAGGCTGCCCATGGTCACTGCCACGGAGAGGGAGCCACGACCACAGGCTCCTTGCCACACGTTGGAACGCTCGGGTCTGAGCATCCCTGAAAATAAGGCTGATGTCAGGAGGCTGGCAGGCTGAAAGCTCGAGGTGGAGGGACAGAAAGAAAAACACAGCCCTGGGAGAATTTTTCACGCCCAAGTTTCTTTTTCTGGAGACACCGAAGAACAAAGTGCAAGCAAATGGTACCCTTCAGCCTCGAAAATACCCTGAAATGCTTATTTTGCAGGGAAGATCACACAACAGGGAACTTTCAAAAAATCTGTTTCTTCCGACCCGAACGCGGCTCCCAGCGCTCGCCTCCCTCCCCCCAGCTGTCAGGCGGCCAGAGGCTGGGCTGGTTTGGTTTGGACGTAACCAGAGCTCCTCTGATCCCCAGGCCAGCAGCTCTGTCGTTACCTTCCAGACTGTTCTCACAGAAGCTGACCTAAAGAGCACAGAAAGCCGCCTGGAGACCGGAGCCCAGCCTGGAGGAAGGGGCCTGGCGGACAGAGCTGGGACTGGCTCAGGTGGCCATGAGACTGGCCCAGGCCTCAGGTCCCGGCTCAGCTGACTCTGTCGGTGCAGCTCACAGGGAAGATTCTTGTGGGCAAAGCCGCTCGGAATATTTTTATTTCACGAATGTTAACACGCTAGAAGCTCGTAACGCAGCCAAGTGGTTATGAGCTCAAAAGCTTTGTGAGAGATTTTCCCCGAGGGCTCGTTAATGTTGTGTTTTAATGGAATACTCCCGAATCTGAATCCTTATAAATAGGGCTGGTGAGCACTTGACAGCGGTCGCTGAGGCGGACCAGCCCGAGCTCCCGAGCAGGCCGGGCGCGGGCGCGGCCCTGGGCGACGCGGGCCTGGCACTAAAGACACGCAGGCAGGGGCGGGGGGCTCCGTCGGGGAGAAGTTTAATGGGGTGGTTAAAGGCACATTCCGACCGCCGAGCTCCGCGGAGCTGCCTCCCAGCACTGCCATTAACGTGGGTGAATCCCATAAACGAGCCCGGCCGTGAACACGGGCGCTGCCCACCCTGCGCGCTACCCCACGCCAGGCTGGCACGCGCGGCAGCCCTCCCCGGGGACTCACGGCCGCTTCCTGCGCTCCGCCCCGCCTGCCTGTGGCCCTGTTCCGGACCTTTGGGAGAGTGTATATAGTTGAGGGACATTTCTGAGGGTATTTTTGGGAGACAGCTGTTTGTGATTCAACTCGGGAGTTATGGGTGGCGAAGGCAGCGGTGGGCCGGGCACGGGAGCCGGAGTGGGTGGACCTGGAATTCCCAGGAGTGGCCGTGTGAACATTCATTGAGCGGAGAGATAAATGAATAAGTGAAGGGTTGAGTTCTCTGTCTGCCTTTGCTGGCGGAGGTGAGGTCCACCAAACCCCAGTCAGAGGTCTCAGAGATGAGATGTCAGATCCTAAAGGAGGAACCCCTCTTCCCCGGTGTTCAGTGACATGTTCACGCAACAGACGCGTGAGGGCGCAGAGAGCGTGCGAAATGGGCGAGCCATGATTCTTCTCTGGGGTGTGTTTAAGCGACACTCCCAGACCTTGGTGAGATGGGAACCGGCTCCTCCAGCCCCTGTCTCCGCGGCTGGGCTAACCTGTGTTTCCTGAGACTGTGTTCCCACTCTACTCCGAAATGTTAACTGGTTTTACATGGGGGCAAAAAGATTGGGAAACACCATATACTAAATTTCCCTCTTGGGTTTTTAATATATATACATCAACATTAAAGACCTGAAAAAGTCCTGCAATAAAGAAACCTACTTTTTATTTAACCCAACATTTCACATTTCCTAAATTTATTCATCCAAAAAGAACATTATTTTGCAAAGAGTGGTAGAATAATGCTAACCCCCTGCCACCAGGTGTCCTGAGCCCCAGAGCCTGTGACTATGTTACCTTGCTTGGCGAAAGGGATTTTGCTGATGTGATAGATTAAGGATTTGGGGATGGGGAGAGGAGCCTGCACCATCCAGGTGGGCCTCATCTACCCACACGGATCTTTAGCAGTGAGAGGCAAGCAGGCTGGGGTCCCAAGGAGGAGTGTAACGGAGGCAGAAGTCAGGGTGATGCGTTCTGATGGTGGAAGAAGGGGCCACCAGTCAAGGAACGTGGGTGTCCCCTAGAAGCTGGAAGAATCAGGGGAACAATTCTCCGTGGAGCCTCCATAAGGAAGGCAACCCTGCCGACACCTTAATTTTAGAATCCCTTTTAGTCCCGTTATAATCCAGGACTATAAGAGAATAAATTCGTGTTGTTGGTTAGAGCTCTTAAGTTTGTAGCAATTTGTTACAGCAGCCATCGGAAACTGATGACACAGAGCATGTATTAATATGTCATGTTCCAGTCCTAGAATTTGGGAAGTGAGGACAGCCTTCTTAACTGTCCTGTGCTATGGAATGACCAGAATCTGCTTCCCAAGCACCCCATGTGCTTCTGAGCTTCGGGTCGTCCTGGGGCCTTGTCTTTTGTGGATGCGACAAACGGGCTGAAGGATCACATCCTCTAATCAATCAGTATACGCTATTATCCCTTTTCTTTCCAAATGCCGTTGCCATAGAGCGGGGACTACGGGGCTGAGCTCCCGTTTTCATGGCTCGCCCAGCACAGAGCGGTGAGAAGTCCTCTCTGGAGGGGATACGGCTGGGAACAGCACATGCAAATGCTCTGCCCAGGGGTAATGAATCTTCTGGAGTTAGCACCCTGCCATTGACATCCTGGCACTGCTTCCCATTCGCTCGGCAAATCCAACTAAAGAGACGCTGTTAAAGTTCCCAGGCTTCTCCTGAGAAGGTTTTAGGAAAGGGCTTGGCAAAGAAACCTTCAAGATTTCTTTCGAGAACGAGTTCTGTGTGAGTGTTTGGGGCCAAGAATCAAAGTGACCGAGATGCTACATAACAAGGCCCTGTTTCCATGCGAAGAAAGGTCCAGAGGGGTTGAAAGAAACGTGAAAAACAGAGAACTATTCTGCCAAAAGTTTTGCAAGTGAGAAATGGATCAAAAATGAAATTGCTGAACTAGAGGGAAAGTAGCTCCCGTTGGTTATTTTTCACACGCTGGGCCTTTAGCACAAGAATGCAGGATCACAGCTGAAAGGCGCAGTGCACTTGCTTCGGATCCAGTTACAATGTATTGTTCTACATGGGACCATCCCGCCCAGAGAGGCCGAACGAACCAGCGTGCGGTTTTGCACACAGGCCCCTTTGTGCGCCTGCCTCCCCGCCCTCCCCACCTCCGTGCAGCCAGGGCCAGCTGCAGCAGTCAAGGCTGCACGTCCGTGAGGCCACTCCTGGCTCACCAGCCAGAAACAATCTTTCCCTGGAGGCAGCGAGTCACCCCACGTCCCTGCCCCTCTGTGCTGGGCCTTTGTTTCTTCCAGTGTTAGAATTCCATGCAGGTCTTGTCCCCTTCCTTAGGCCAAATGTTCATTGCAGGGTTGTCTTCACCAGGGTTCTTGTAATCGTACGTACCAGAAACACACTCAGTGTAGCTAAATAGGAAATTTAAGGGGGCCGGGTGCAGTGGCTCATGCTTGTAATGCTAGCACTTTGGGAGGCTGAGGTAGGAGGATCGCTTGAGGCCAGGAGTTTGAAATCAGACTGAGCAAGAGCAAGACCCTGTCTCTACAAAAATATAGAAAAAGTAGCCAGGCCTGGTGGTGTGAGCCTGTAGTCCCACTGAGGGACTGAGGCAGCCTCAGGAGGCTGAGGCAGGAGGATCACATAAGCCCAGGAGTTTGAAGTTGCAGTGAGCTCTGATGATGCCACTGCACTCTAGCCTGAGCAACAGAGAGACCCTGTCTCAAAAACAAAGGAAATTTATGATAATAATCCTGGTTTATCTCATGAAGCCTGGAGCCAATTTTTCTGGTTGTCTGCCCAGTATCTTTTATACTTGTCTCCCTTACTGTGTTGGTTTTCTAGGGCTGTAATAGCAAGTGCCCCAGACTCAGTGGCTTAAGTAACAAAGTTATTATCCCAGGTTTCTGGTGGTGAGAAGTTCGAGATCAAGGTGCGGCAGGGCTGTCCCTGCCGAGGCTGTCCCTGCTTCTCCCCCAGCTTCTGCAGCTTGGCTGGCAGTCGCCGGTGTCCTTGGCTTGTGGAAGCATCTTTGCAACCCACACTCTGCCTTTTTCTTCACGTGGCACTCTCCCCATGTGCTTGACTGCCACCAAATGTTCCCTTTTTTACAAGGATGCCACCAGTCATATGGGATTAGGGGCCCATTCTACCCCGGTGTGACCTCATCCTAACTTAACTAACTACATCTGCAGCAACCCTGTTTCCTGATAAGATCACACTCTGAGGTATCGGGGGTAAAGGCTTAACATAGAAATTTGGGGGGACACAGTTCAACTGAGAACACTTAGTAGCAGGACACCCATTTTGACTGAGGTGGCAACGTGGCCAATCAGAAACACTGCTCGAGACCAAGCTCTGGCAAATGAGATGTAAATGAAATCCCACTGGTGGGGCTTCCGGAAAAACTAGTGTAGTTCTTCACCCTCTCTTCTTCTTCCTTCTTGAGCATGGATGTGATGCAGGAGGTAGAGCAGCTGTTTTGCCACAATGAGGATGAAAGCCACACTCTAAAAATGGAGAACAGAGACATCAGAAAGAATCCAGGTTTATGAGGACTTTTTTGAGCCACTATACTATGTCTAGACTGACTCCTTCTCACCTGAATAAAATAAACTTCTCTTTATTTAAGCCAGGGTTTCTCAACCGGGAACAATTTCCTGCCCCGAGGAGACATTTGGCAATGTATGGAGATATTTTTGGTTGTCACAACTAGGGAGGGTCCTGTCGGTAACTGGAGGGTAGAGGCCAGGAAGGCTGCTTAACGTCCTGCCGTGCACGGGACAGCCCAAGATGCCAACAGTGCTGAGGAAGAGGGCCCCTAGCCAGAGTCACTGCTGGCAGGTTTTTGCTACGAGAAATTCAAACTTGTAGATGGGAGAACAGCAGGGCCAGAGGTGAGGCCAGAAGTGGGAAGCGGAAGCCTTGGGATGAAATTGTATTTTCTCCAGTTCTCCAGGGCCACCCAAACTGCCTTTCTGTTTCTCTCTGCAAGCCTGTTCTATTCTCTCCTTTCTGCTGACGAGGGCTCTTTGCTCCTCAGTAAGTACGGCGGCAAACAATGCTCCTTCATCGCTTGAATTGGTGCATTCTAAATTCAAGCTACTAGTAGAAGCTGACTGTGTCTCTGAATCCAGATCCCTAATCCCCGGCGTGTAGCATCTGAGCCAGGCACACCAGCTTTGCGCAGGGCAGGCAGGTGATGTGGCCGTTCGCAGCTGTGGTGTCCCTGGCTAGGGGGTGGTAGGACAGGCTAGGACAAGGAATTTTCCTAAAAACGGGGTCACTGGCTGCAAAGATTGCACGGTCCTTCAAGGGGAGGAGACACATTTTGTCAGTTTTGTGCCCTTCCTAGCACCTAGCATAGTGCCTTGCAAACAGTAAGAGCTCAATACACAAATGAGAGTTTAAGATGATGAGGACATAGCAGACTGCTTTGTAACCAAGGGCCTATGTCATCATAGCATTTATTCAGGAGTCTCAGCACTGGGATGGTTCCCTGTCGCTCTACAAAGGTCGAGGAAGTTCGCACACGTTTTGGCTCCCGTCTTTGCCTCCACCTTCCTATACCACCCTCTGTTTGAAAGGGAGGCACATTCACAGGCCAAAAATGTGGCAAACTGGAATTTCTGACTCTGTCTAAACATGGCCAACAGTGGGTTTGTGCTTTTCTTCCTGAAGCTCTGGGCTCCGAGACCGCGGACGGGGAGGGGGAGCCGTGGAAAAGGGGTGCAAACGATCTCATCTGCGTCCTATAGCTGGAGACCTGGCAAGAACGCCTGAGGCGGGAAACAAACCCAAATCTTCACCAAGTCCACCGCGGCAAGCTTGATAATAAAGCCTCCTGTTGAATTCCCAAACCGCACGTCTGTGAGAATGTGCACAGCCCCTCCGATGTAATTCGCGTAGGAATCTGGGCAGCTCCACCTGAAAACTAAAGAAAACTGTTTTTCAGAGTAAAAACCTGTTATGGAGCTTAAATAAAGACTGAGAAAAACACTTCATTTGTTTTTCTCTAAGTTTCTTTCAGACCAGTGGGCGTCAAAATGTGTAACAACGGAGTGCTCTTTGGTAAAGAGGGACAAGGCTGAGGTTTCTGATTATAGCTACAAATGCTTTAAATAGCTGTCACGATTAATTATTAAGAGAAGCAGTCTTCCCTTACACTTAGAGGGCTGAAACCGTAAGGGAAAAAGTACAAGATGAGGGCACATGATCTCTTCCTAGGCGCTAGGGCTTTAAATGGGATTAATGTCAGCATTTTGGGAGTGGAGGCGTCGCTTTTGACAAAGTGTATCCGGGAGATGATTTTGCCCCTAAAAGTCATGACACAGCAAACGCTGTGCTCGCTTTCGACCGGTGCTGCTCCCGTCTGCGGGGAGAGGAGGGCAGACACCGCGCTGCGTGCTTCCGCTCTGGGGTTTGCAGACAGGCTCTGGCTGGCAGAAAACATGTGCCAGACGCAGGAGGAATCATCCCCCTTTCCCAGCGACACGAAGGGTCTAGACGGTGCCCAAAAGGTGGCACAGCGCATGAAGGGGTGAAGAAAAGAATGCGGCTAGCTAGATTCACTTCCTCCTTTGAGTTTCAGGAGGCCACTTTCGTTTCCCCAAAGGACACGCGCAGTCGGCATGGAGCTCCCGGCCGGCGGCCCCTAGCAGGAGCTGTGGACAAAATTCTGAGATCTGAGGCTCAGTGTGCAGAAACACAAAACACTGGCAACGCCGCAGGTGTGATGGCGTTCTGCCTCACGGCCACACACTCCAGCGCCGTGGGAGGACGGTGGCTTCAGCATAGGCTGGAGGGCAGAGAGGGAAGCGTGTGTCTTGGGCATGCGCGTGCACATGTGTGTGCGCAAGTGCTGGCTTTCACACGTGCACACCTGTGCGAGCTGCGCTTTGTTAGCAAGAATGAGATCGGGAAGAGCATTCAGACACACTTCGGCTGGAAGACAGCTTTTTTTTTTCTCTTTTTTTTTGCCTGCTTGGCTACAAACGTTCAGAGGAAGTGAATCCACACTTGGCGATGACCTCATTTCCACCGCTTCTGACAATTCTGCCAGCCCTTCAGGAGGAGGCTTACTCAGCCGGTCACCCGGGCTGGTGGGAACGGCCGGGCTGCAGCTGCACTCCACCCCCACCCGCCTCTCCTGTCACGCTGCGGCTGGCCGTGTCATTCTCAAGATGAAGGGCTAAGGTGACAGTCAGTCCAAGGGACGAAGAGCCCAGGCGGACAGGATCCAGCAGACGGGCTAGGACATTTGTTCTATGCAGAGAGAGCAGGACTGTGTCAGTGACAGAAATTTCCTGTGATCATGCCATGGAAATTGGCCACCCAACAGAATCAGCAATGCATCTATTATTGATGATGTTTGCCAAACTGGAGAAAAATTGAGTGCTTTGTTTTGAAACAGTGACGATGATAATGACTTTTATTAAATCGATAGATCAATTCAAAGCCAATAAGCCAAGACATCCAGAGGTCGATCAAAGCCATACACTACGGCCGGGAGCCCAGAGGTCGGCTCCCCGTGCAACGGGAGCTTGCGCGGGGCCCTGACGCAGCCTGGGCGTTCCCATTCTTTCCTTTCTCCTCTCATTTCTTCATTTCAGAGAGAAGCAGAAGCAGGCTGTCTCATGCAGTTACGTGCGTTATATGCGCATTGCATACACCGCAGAACCCTGGGGAGAGACTCTCCCTGACATCCGAGTGCTTTACGCTTGCAGAGCCCCTCCTCGCGCACCATCCGTCCCCTCCAATAGTCACATGTGCACTTGCCACTGTCACCATTTTACAGATTAAAAAGTCGAGGTTCCCGGAGGGGTTAAGGGACCAGGCTTGAAACCGGAGGGAGAAACGTGAAGCACACACCAGACGCGGACGTGGGCCCCAGACGCCGAACCCCTGGAAGGCCTCGGAGTCGCGCCCAGTCCCCCGCGGTGGCCGGAGTGGAACGGAAGCCTGCAGCTCAGAATAGCCTTCCTGCCCGCCGCCCCGCCCGGCTCGCCCGCCCCCGCGCTGCAGGCGGGGCCTGCTCCTCTGCGTACACGCGGCACATGCGCACACCCTCGCCGCGTGCATGCACACCCACACGGATACACACACCCACATAAACACAGATGCACACATGAACACGCACACACTTGCACACACACTCACATAAATATGCACACACATACACATGAGCACACACACGGATACACACACTGACACACAAACACACATACACGGATATATACACACACCCCAAAACACATTCTCACACTCACATACTCACATAAATACACAAACCTACACATAAACACTCTGAAACACGTACACACACGAGACACAAACACACAAACACATATTCACACACAAACACACATAAACCTGTGCATATACTCACACACACATGCACAAACACACTCTCACACGCACACAGAGGACAGCAGGGCCGCCCCGGGCAGCGCCTCAGCGAAGGCCGCGATGGCTCCGTCCGCTTCTCTCGAGCCCAGGCCTGCCCTTGTGCGTAGTGGGCTCAGGTCACGCAGGGGAGACTGGAAAACACGCTTGCTCTGCGTGTGAACACTCCCAGAGAAGTCACGTCGTAGAGGATGCACAGGGCAGCACTGAATCAGGGGAAGTGCTGGATCCTGAGAACAGCCTTTCTGTGGATTACAGAGAAACAGACACTTACTGAGGGTCGCTGGAGCCGGGTAGGAGCGGCAGCGGCCCCGTCATCAAGAAGGAAAGGGCAGTGCTATGACAATATTTCTTAAAGCTTGTACCTGGAGAGGAGCAGTTCTTTGAGGTGTGGGTTGGACACAAACTGTGCTCTGGAAACTTAAAGGCTTTCTCGATAGCGCCGTGGAACTCGCGGATCTAGGGACCAGTGCGGACGCTGAGTCTTACCCGTCTTCAGCAAAGCCTCTCAGAAGGGGCCGCGGCTCTCTCTGCACGGGTGGTTCCGATGCGCTTGGGCGAGGCTCAGGTGGCTGAGACCCTCGGCAAGGCACTGAGGAGGAGCCTCCCAGGGACCAGGGGCGGAAGGAGTCCCACACAGGTGTGTCCAGGGCAGGAAGGTGTCCCACGGGAGGTGTGTCCAGGGCAGGCTACGGAGTAGGCCTTCGGAACTGCTCGTGTGTGAAGAAGTGTCAAGCCCTCCTCAGGCAGCACCAACTGTATTTTTTGTCAGTCCACCATGAAGGTCGCATGTTTAACAGACTGAAAAGCTAATGGCGTCTTTCACTGGACACTTGTTGTATTCAAATAACACTTTATCAAGCTTCTTGTATAGAAAAAAGAGTTGTTCAAACAACCCTTTACCAAACTCCATGTACATAGACAAGATAAGTTGGCAAAGGACACAGAGCCTGAACCAGAAAAGCTTACATTCAAATACAGCACAGAAGACAAGAATTACAAAAACAAAAGAAGAAATGCATCTTTATGGCTGTTCGTAAATGTCAAGGAGTTGCTAAAATAGCTGGGGTGACGTGGAGTCCTTCAGGGAATTTGATTCAAAGGCTCCTTTAAAAAGTGTGAGGAAGAGTGGGAGGGCACGGCTTGGTGTCCAGCAGCAGCAGGGACGCCAAACAGAACATCTTGCGCGGCGGGCTGGGTGGTGACAGCGGCCGGGTCCCCACGACGGGAGCAAGCTGGAGGAGCCGGGATGAGCTTCGTCCGCAACGCAGGCAGGGGGGCCTGGCGGAGACCTGTGAAGATCAAGGTTGTAGGTGACCGAGGCTTCCAAGGAAAATGGTCCACCGGCCAGGGCAGTTCTGCGGACGGACGCAGGATGGGGAAGGTGAGGTGGGCTGGAACCACCTGCTGTGTGGATGGAAAATGGAAACAGGTGACGGGAAGCAACTTCACTGGCAGGTCAGAGGTGGGCTGGACCTTGGAGACAAAGGAGAGGAACCTCACAGATAACCTGAGAGTTATTTGTCTAGACTCCCGGGATGGCAGGAGTCTGATGATGGAGGGAAAGATGATAGCATGAGGGAAACATAATCTGGATCTTGGATTTAGACATGTTTAGCTTTAAATACTAGTGGATTTCTAAGTAGGAAGTCCCTACCAAAAAACCATACATAATGGCTGGACTTGGTTGGGGTTAATAGGGGAGAAACCACAGCCTTGGGGGCGCCAGGCTTGGGGAGCACGCACAGCCTCGCACGGTGCGGCAGAGATGCTGCTTCCGTGGCTGCGGGAAGCCCCGTCCGGGGGCCTCAGGCCCACAGGTAGGGAGACCTGTGGCCAGTCCGACAGCTGACCAGAGGCCACTAGTGGAATCTCACAGAATCCTTGTTCTTGCCCTATTGAACCCTTTTCCCCCTAAAGTTATTTATTTTCCTTTTTCTTCTTTTTATGTTTTAATCATTTGGGGAGATTAACCTTAAATATATGAATAGCTGCCAAGATAACTACATTTCTTGTCATGTTGCCTTAGTCCCCTCTGCTCTGTGACAATTTCTCAGTCTGCCCTCGTTTCTGATAACCTTGACAATTTTGAGAACTACTGGTCATTTTGTAGAGTGTCCCTCAATTTGTTTTTTTCTGAAGTTTTTCTCGTGAGTAGACTGCAGTAAACGGGCTCAGGGAGGAAGACCACAGAGGTAAAATGTCATTTTCATCATGTCGCATCAAGGGTACCTGGTAGCTGTGTGATTTGTCACTGACGCCAGTGACCTTGATCACTTGGCTGCGGAGTGTTTGCCAGGGTTGTCCAGAGCGAAGCTACTTTCCCACCGTCATCTGTGCTTCTGACGCGAAATGTTCATGTATTAAATGTGAACACAATAAAAGCTTGAAGGAAACATAAAGACACATGAAAGAATCAGGATTCAAAAAGATTCTAGCAATCAGCGAGAATAATGAATCCAGGTAAAAATGTGAATTAACAGAACACGCAAAGAGCACAAAAATAAATAAGTGACATGAGTAGGAAATAATGGAGCCCAGGCCGACCAGCAATTCATATGCCAGGGGACAGGGATGGAGGGATTTGGCTGACCACAAGCTCAGGCTATGACGGGGCTGCTAAACAAAACCAGTGGGTCTGAGTCTGCATTGACGAAAATAGAATATTCCAGTAAAGGAAAGAAAATGCCCCACTCTCTATGCATAGGTCAGACAACATCTCTACAGATCCAAACATTTATATCCATCCTCTAAAAGAGGCATAAGGAGAGGGGAGAGCCATGCAAGAGGAATAGGATCACACTCTTAAAATACTAGCAGGGATTAGATGTACCCAGGGCTGCTCCAGAGGACAGAACCGAGACCAGTGAGTCTGATGATATTCCCGAACTGAAGGCGCTGAACAAGGGTGGGGCGAATGCTCTACCCCACGTACTCCCGACCTGGGGGGCGGCACACTCTTAGCACAATTAAGATCCACGGGACTGAAGGGCGACACCAGAAGAAAGATCCTAAAGAAAGCTTCAAGAAAAGGCTGCAGAAGTCAGTCCAACTGGGCTGTTATTGACAAAGTTTCAGGGACGAGTGCAAATGACGTCAGGAGCCCAAACGAGGGTGATCAAGGGACCAGGAAAGTGAGATCGGAGCTCAGGAGGAGAAGGGGCCAGGGGGACTCCTGAGCATGAAGATCACGCCTTTTGCTCAGTGCCAGCCGGCACACTGCTTGCCCGCAAGCCAAGTCCATTTGACGGGCACAGAGCAAAATGGGCATAATGGGGAAGGTAAGAGGAAGGCAAGCTTGTTTGATTGGAAGGAAACCTTTCTGCAATTCGAGTTGTCCAAAAATAAAACACAATCCCTATCAAGAGAGGGTTTCGAAGAGACTTGGCCAGGCAACATTAGCAGGGGTAGCTGCCGATGACTGTCTAACGCGCACGTGCCTTGACTATAAGAGATTAGAAAATCCCGGGAACAGACACCTGAGCTTCCGTTGGGTTTGGGGGCAACTGAACCAAGTTGAGCTGATGGGGACCCCCAGGAAGTAAATAACAATAAGCAGAGATTCAAGCTGCCTGGGACGAACCAGCACGTCCAGATGCTATAAAACATCACAAACACGTTTGATTTGATGTGGCATTAGAAGTGGTTTGTGTTCTTTCTTTTACATACATATTTTTAATAAAAAAGACAACCTTAAAAAAACTCATACTAAATTGAGGCCACAAGTCCAGAATTCGAATCCTGCCGCAGGCACAGACTCCCCGCAGGCTCTCAGGCAAGTCCTGCCTCTCTGCGCCTCCAATGCTCCGTCCGTAGGACAAAGGGATTCGACCGGGAGGTTTCCAAGGTCTCATCCAGCTGTAAACTTCTGTTAATATAAGTAGGGAGACCACTATGCAAGACAAGACTACACAAATGTCACTTTCCTGGGATGTGACTGAGCTCCTTTTCCAAGCCTGGGTGTAGCTTCTTAAATATCTGTGTTCGCGAAAGGAAAATGGATTGAAAACACAAGACAGCGGTCTGCATTTGATTCCCCACCAGGGACATAGTTCAAACAGTGACGAGGAGAAAAAATATGAATGGATTCAAAGCTTACAAATAAAGGAGCCAAAAAAGTCAACTTAGATCTATAACGGTCCTTGACAGTGTGTGTCGTAGAGAGGTGAGACCAGACATGATGTCAGTGTGAGTTTGGAAAGGGGCACGGCACAAAAAGGCCAGGGCTATTTTGGTTTGCACATGGAAAGACATCCTGTCATGGGATATTATATTCTGTGTGGGCACCTCCGAGCACAGCAGCCAGAAGGGCTCCTGCGGGATGAAAAGGAAGAGGGAAAGCGAGACCTGGCACAGACACGGGTGCGTGCAGGCGGAGCCCGAGCCCGGCACTGCGCGGGCTCAGCGAGTGTTGGTTGAATGAATAACTCAAAGCGAGCGGTAGCCTGGAGGATGGGCAGACGAGGAAGTGCATCATTTGTAAAATGAGGATAGATATATGTCCCCAGTCTGACACATGCTAATGTATTTGGTGTGTCTCTCTCTGTGTGTACATATATGTCATTTGTGAAAAGGCATGAGGTCAACACCTGGACCTGAGGAAAAGATTTTCAATAAAAGTAAATGTATGCAGAATCACAAACAGAAAGTGCACGCTAGTTCCCAGGGACCGGTGAATTATTTCCCAGAAGGGTGACAAGGAGCACGGTCACCCATTCCCGGGGAAATCCCCAGTTGCACGCAGCGGGAATCCGTCCTTCTCCAGCCCAGGAGTTGGGCAGAGCTGTTTCGTGGCCCTTGCTGCGTCTCCACGGGTCCACATCCGTCCCTGCTGTGGTCCGTCCATGGCTGAGGGCTCAGGGATCCCTCCTGGTCCTGCCCTCCCAGGGTTTGGGGAAGATACTAATTTATAACGAAAGAGAAAGCTTGGGTTTGGAAAGTTGTGATCGTTCTGTGAGTCTGTCAGCAAACTTCCTGGGCTTCTAAGGTGGACAAAATGCCAAACAGATGAGAGAGCTGACAGAGAAAAGGCACGTTCTTTCGAAACTCAAATCATAATATCAGGGGAGGAAAGCGATAAAAACAGAAAATGCACTTTAAAACTTGGCACCTTTACTAAACAGCAAAACAGTAAGAGGCTGTACAGAATGGATTTGCAAACGAGAAAATTGCTTATTGGGCATTTTGGTGTGACCACGGTGGGTTCACACACAGGGAGGAATTTTCTTTCCTTAGGATGAACTTTGGAAGGCTGAGGGTGGGGGTGGCCTGTGTTGGGCACCTTCCAAGACCAGATGCACCGTCTGTGACTTAATCTAACCCTGATCATCCTGGAGACAGGTACGTAGGCTTAGTCCTAGTTTACAGATGAGGAAACTGAGTCTCAGAGAAGTTAGTCACTTGCTCAAGTTCCCATAGCTCACGACTGGAGGGGCACAGATCCAAACCCAGACTGGCCTCCCGGAGCAAGCGAGGCCACTAAATGCCTAAATGACGGGGCAGAAGGTGTGAGAGCCAACCTTAGAGAGCTTTCTGTGACAATTTCAAATGTGGCACCTCGTGAGAGAGCTCTGCCTACGGACGGCACTGCAGGTTCGCGGTCAGGCTAGCCTGGTCCCCGGGAGAGCCTGGCTCTGCCTTCCTTAGGGTTCTCTGCTCCTGCGCACCTCCAGCAGGACGACCTCGGGGTTCGGGGGTGCCTCGTGTGACACGCCGCAGGTGCCTCTGTCACGCCGGGAGCTTGTGCGGGGAAAAGAGCACGGCCTGGGCGAGCTCCACCTCCGCTCTGCAAAGACCCTGCCTGTAAATCAGAGATTGGGAACCCAGGAGCAAAATGTTAAAAAGGCGTTCTTTACTCTTTGTTAATTTGGGACTAAAAAAGTTGTCAGAACGTAAGGGCCACTTGTCTGGTATTTCCACCCACACAGAGGGGAAAAGTGAGGCTGCCGGGAAACCTGTTGACCCCTTTCCGGCTCAATTCTGTTTTCCACTGCCATTTTTCCTTTTCCACGGAGAACAGGGCCGCACAGGTAATTAATTCTAGAGCTGAAAATTTTATCTTCTCCCTCAGAACTTGCTGCGGTGGAGTCAATTCTGAATGTGAATGTCATGTTTAAGAGCCTCGAAGTTTCGGATAACACTCTGTAGGATTTCCACATTGAAACATCAAGTTCTAGAACTAAGAAATGGGTCAAAATGGAGCTCTTCAGTACCATGGCTCCCAGGATGACCTTATGCTTTGGGACCCCAAGCCTCCTAACAGGCGCTGCCTCACGGGACAGAGCCTGGCCTGGGGCGCCCGGTCCCATTTCCAGCCCTCACTCTGTGACACCGTGTGAGGAGGGACAAACCACTTAGCCTCTCTGTGCCTCAGACCCAGATCTGAGATCTGGAAATTCTAAGACCAACCTCCAGAGCCCTGGCCACAGTGCTTGCATTACGGCGTTCTGCACCGAACCTGGACGCGGGTCACTGCACGTGCCATGACACGTCTGTGGAACAGGTCAATGAGAGGACCAGTGCCAGTCGAGGCTCCAAAAACCATTTCATTTCCTTGAAAACTTCGAAAGAACAATCAAAGGCAAAGTTCAGCAACCAAAAACTGGAGACTTTGATTTGCTGTCACTGAACAAGTTGAAAAATCTTAGCAAGAGACACTTGAACCTTTTAAGTATCATCTTGTGGCAATAATGACCTCTCATGCATATTTATGCACTTAGCTTTATAATAACCACTTGAAAGACAGGGTTTTTGTTCCCCCCCGGGGAATGAAGCTATGTGAAGTGTAACAAAATATTCCAAGTTCAGAGGTCCAAATATGTAAAACACAGAATGCTGGGATTCCTTCTGCAAGTAGAAAGCACCTTCGTGCCTAAGTACGCCCGTGTATGTGTTGGTTCAGGGAGCGTACAGATACTCCAACAGTCCTTGAAAGCTGTCGGACACTTGCCGCCCCCAACCCTGGCATTCTTGGGGAGGAGCGCCGGCCTGCCTCACTGAAGTGTGTGCAGCTGAGCTGGGTCAAGGCAGGTAACATTTGGAGATGGAGAAAGCTGGTCCGCAGTCGAGTGTTTAACAAGGAATTCCAAACAGGCTCCACGACCAGAGTCGCTCTGCAAAGCCTGTTTGTTACAGTGACTCAATGTCATTCATTACCCTCTCAAAGTAAAATCATATGACCCCATTTCCTCAGTAAGTTAATTATTTTATTTCTTTGTATGAGGCAAAACACTACTTTTATTGTTAATTAATATGCTAAAATTAGGTTATACCATTCTGGACATGTGAAATTGAGTTTAGTACTTTCAAATATATTTTTTAAGAGGCGGCTAAAAATAAATGCCTTAAACGTCTTTTCTTTTCCCAACTGAGCATAAATTTCCTTCCTATGAAACTCCATTTCTTCCTGCTGTTATAAATGACATAATGCCATTTATTTTTCAAAGGGAGGAGAAATAATATCAATAATAATGAGACATTCAGTCCACATTTCAAAATTCAGGTATTTAACAGTTGAGAAAAAAATAAAAAACAAAAATACAAAAAAAGAGAGAGAGAATCATCCTTGAGTTTCAGGACCAAAATCATTAAACGGAAAAATGAGAAGAATTCTTTATTTTTGGACCAATTTCAGGCACTTCAGATTTTTCTTCCCTTTTTTCTTTCTCCCTTGATCAAAGTGAAGATATAATAGGAAATTCAGAAATTTCTCTTCTTGAAGAAAAGCAGAGATAACGTGTCCATCCTAGAGAAAGACAGCACAAGAGATTCATCCGACGGCAGACACAAAATGACTTGTTGATTCTCCCAGTTCTTCCAGCCCTAATGAAATTCCCCCTGCTGCATCTGCCATAGCACACCGCTAGTTACTTTTCTATTTATTTAGTAGCTCTACCGGAGGAAAGCAGTCTACTGCCAGGGAACTGTTTGACTCCTGTGCTGAGTAGACGGCCTGGGTTCTGATCCTGGGAGGAGAAGTCCACCAACACCGCACTTTTACTTCATTGTTGCGTCCGATGAGGACCCGCAGGCCCTGATACAAAAATGGATTTTTCCTGTCACTGGAGAAGACCAGTAGTTCGCAGAAGTCAATGAACTGATTCCGGGTGTGTCTGCTGCTTGTTTTGTCAGACCCTGCTTCCCCCCCGCCCTCCACCCCAGGAAAACGAGATGATAGGAATAATTAAATGTAGAGTTTACATGGCAGGAAGGGTCTTTGTGCCAGTTCTAATGGTAAGACCTGAGCCTTTTAAATCCACGATGTAAAATGCACTGTTAAGAATGTTCCGTGTCTCCAGAGATGACGCCTGACTCTGGAGTTGAGGAGTCCACGGTGGATGTGGCCTCATTCCTCGGCACCAGGTTCACATCCAGCCAGTGTGTGCCTCGGGGGCCACACTCACGTGGGCCCACTGCCTTCTCCATGCTGGGGCATCGGAGGGAAGGAAAACAGGCAGAAATAGGATCTATCTCTGCCATCCTCGCTGGGTTCTCCAGGAGCCGGAGAAGAAGCAGAGAGCGAATGTTCAGCTGAAGGCAGTTATTTAAGGCAGGAGGAAGGAACACAAATCTGATGACGACGCAAGATTAACCCACACTCTCTTCCCTCCAACAGCAGAGTGTGGGTCTCTTACACTCAGGAGTGGAGA
Organism: Lepilemur ruficaudatus; assembly: GCA_963574885.1. NCBI lineage: Eukaryota > Metazoa > Chordata > Mammalia > Primates > Lepilemuridae > Lepilemur > Lepilemur ruficaudatus. The sequence goes on along the minus strand of CAUYRT010102610.1, from coordinate 4,494 downwards.
TCAGGCCCTCTCTCCATCCAGTCTCCGCTCATTCTGTTGCTCTGCTTCTTCTGTTTTTTGATCTTTGGTTTTCTTCCTGTAAGACTGTAACACTTGATCTCCTGAGCCCCGAGAAGAGGTGCAGGCCAGGAGGGAGAGCACGCTGCCTCCCGTCCACCTTTGGCTCGGCTGTTCCCTTATTCAAGCCACTGGCTGCACTGAGTGACTGGTCCACACAGGTGGCCACCTAAGCATGCGGGGGCCACCTCGGGTGCAAGCCTGGAAGCGGGAGGGCGCCCACCCTGGCCAGCCTGGGCCTGTCCTGTCCAGGTGGTCACCTCTCCAGGCCTGCTCGGGCCAGTGGCCCTGCCTCCAGCCCGGCTCCCGCCTTCCCCGTGTTGTGGCGCTCCCTCCTCGCTCACCCACCACCTTCCTTTCCTCTAATCCCCGAGTGACGCCCTGGCCTGCACTCCTCTGGCTAGCTCGTGTCTCATGTCTCCGACAGGACAGGGGTGACACGTTGTGACTCATAACCCCAGAAAGGGAAACAGGAGCTCCCGCCCACACCCCCTCTGTGGATTCACCTTCTCGCTCCCCCCACTTCCAGTGGCCGGGACCCCTGCCCTCTTTCTTGCCTGTCCCCAGCTCAGGCTTTCTTTGCTCCCTGCTTCAGAATCGGATCCCACCCAGCCCTGCCAGTAGGTCTGATCTTCACGGTGTCCACTAAAGCCTCTAACTGGAAGGACTCCCAAGACAGCCTTCCCCTGGGCTGCCCCTCCATCCGTCTCCCCTTCTCTCCCCAACTTGGCAGAGCTGTGATTGTCCCCTACCCTTGGCCCCGTCGATGTGGACAGACACCGTCTCATTATGGGAATGTTACTTCGCCAGGGCTATGATTAAACTCACTCTCTTTTTTTTCTCCTGGTAGGAGAGTCAATTGTGCATCAGAGTCTATTAATCTTATAAACAGTTATGGAGCTGAAGAGGCTGAATCGAACAGCTGAGGTTTTAAAGAAGTTGGAGTACCAGGGCCATTATTATAATGAAGACCTGTGATGTATAATCATGTCTCTGGGTGACCAGGCACAATTCTTTGTCTGAGAAATTGTAAAAGATGTAGGTTTTTTTTTTTCTCTTTAATATATACCAAATAGCCTCCCCAAAGCTTGTGCCCATGAGCAGTGGTCTCCAGGGCCCCTCTCTGCCAGCTCAGCCAGTCCCAGGCACCCCATTCCTAAGCTGGCAAACCCCACAGGCTGGAGGGCACTTCCTCCTCCTCCCGTCCTGTCCACGTGGGGACTGGGGAAGGGACAGCCAGGCCGAGGACGAGGTGTGCTGCTGTCCCCTTGAACTGAGACCTGTTTGTTTGTCTCTTAAATTTGGTTCAGTGGCATAAAAAAGGGAATTTATCTTTCTTCCCAGATGCAACAAACAGATGCTAGAGACCAGGGACCTTGCATAGTCAATAAAAGATAAGTTATAAAATCTATAAAACTGCTGAAAGAAATCAGAATTTCAGCAAATTCCAGTTTTTTTTCCAGGCTGCTCCTTTTGATCAACAATGGGGAGTCGGGGGCAGAGCTAGTCGTGAATAAAATTCCATCTGTTATTATAGCATGGAATGACGGGCTGGAAGAGGAAAGGAGGACAGGGTGATACTTGAGCTGTGGTATTGACGGGGCAGAAATGGAGAATGGTGCCAGTGATAAAGACAAAGCTGTCACAATCAATTAGCATTTAACTTTTGGTAAAGATCTTGGAGGCGATGGGTTCTTTAGATTTTAATGTGCATCTTCAAAGTAATTTTGTAAGCTATTTAAATGATGCTCCCTTTTTACAACTCTACATAATTTGATTATACAAACCATCCTCCAATCCTTGGATATGCAAATGCAACATCAAAATGATTTTTTCCATATTTTGATAGAATTTGATGTTCGTCGCAGTGATATGAAGTGACACAAATTGCAGCAAGGCATCAGTAACCCGTTCATCTGGTGCACTGAGGACATTCAGATTTTAAACGGCAGCTTTTTGAGAATCACTGTTAAGAATAAAAATTTGGAAACCAAAGGTAGGGCAGTGACTGGCGTTTAGAATCAAACTGCCTTAGATTCTAATCCCAAGGCCACCAGGATGCCAAGCTTGTGAATGAGATTTGCAGAGCCTCAGTTTCCCCACCTGTAAAATGGGAATAATAAGGCATAGCTCCCACAAATGTGGTGAAGGCTGGCAGTTAGAGTGGAAACGCCCTGCAGGACACGGAGAAGAGACTCCCACGGCCCCCGCTGCTGTGACTACTACTGTGACTATGGCTACTAACAAAAACCTGGGCTATCTTTTGGCAAAAGTATGTTTCAAACAAGGATCAGATGAGCTGGCCCAGAATTAGCTCAAGGTGACACTCGTGGATTGCAGAGCCTGCCCCAGGCTCTGGGGCTCCAGCTGGGCTGAGGCTGGGAGGGAGATTCCGGGCGCTGGAGGCATATTGATGGACTTTTGATCATTAAAAACTTGGATTTGTTATATATGAAATATTCATAAGTTGGTCCAATTTCACATTGTTATTGATTGACGCAGAGAGAGATGTATCTCAGCAATACAAGTCACGTATACCATAAAAAAGATATTTTTTGATGATCATCTTTGCCAAGATTCCAGACCAAATCTCATTTCGCGGACTGTTGCTTCAGCAGCTCCTGAGAACAAGGCCCACGGAGCCCCTACCGTGCGCCCCAGTTCCAGTGCATGGAGCTTAGCACCGGTCCCACCACGAGTCGGGGACGGTCCTCAGGCTCCCGCGCAGACGCTAGACCTGGGATCTCCTCCCAGGCTGCCTGCTGGGACTGCGCACCTTAGGGAGGATGTTCTGACTGCTTACTCCATGCCGGGTGCTTGTCTCTTTAATCCTCCCAGGAGTGGTCCAGTGCCCGATGGGTGGGCCAGGCCCTTGCAGACAGTCTCCAAGGCCAAAGCGCTCTCGTAATAGCACTAAGATGTTACTTACTTTCCTCCCTCTCAGTTTCATGAGGAGGCAGTGGCCTCCTGGAGGCTCGCTAAAGAGGCTGCCTGGAAAGTGGTAATGTCTGGGCTCTGGCAACCCATGGACTGCCGCCTGTGTGTTCCTGCATCTTAAAATGTTTCAGGGTCGGGCTCAGGAGCACGCCTGTAGTCCCAGCTACTCCAGAGGCTGAGGAGGAGGATTGCTTTGGCTCAGGAGTTCGAGTCCAGCCTGGGCAACATAGCTAGACCCTGTCTCTAAAATTCATGCATGAATGAATAAATTTTTAAATGTCTGAGGCTTTGGGTCCCTCAATACTTTTTAAGAGTGCAAAGAGCAGCTCTGTGTTCTCCCACCTCCAAACTTGCTTCTGCTTTGGCTCCTACAGCCCATCCCAGGGATTTTTCCATCTCTGGTCCCTGTGGTCTGAAGCCCAATTCCCAGTCCCAGTCCAGTTGCTGAAGCCCTGTGCCCTCCAGCCACCTTCTGCCCTCCTGACTCTGTGTGTCACCGTCCTAGACCCCAGCTGGGGGGACTTCTCCAGCTCTGCGATGTGCCCGCAGTGGCCCTGTGTAGGCCACGGCCCATCAGTCCTTATGTGCCATCTGGGCCCATGAAACTCTCTCTTCAGTATTGAAACTGGAATGGGAAGAGCCTGGACATCACGGAGCAGTCGAAAGCTAACCGCAGAGTTGGAGAAAGTGGTCGCGCGCGGTCGAGGTCAGGGAGGGAATCTAGTTTGTATCTAGCCCTGGATTCTGTGTGGGTTCCTGACGTGGATTGTTCAGCTCTTCTGTTAATTCTCCGAGCTACCCCAGTAGCTGTCATATATCCTTTTTTTGCTACTTAAGGTTGCTAAAAAAAAAAAAAGCAGCTTAACTAATAGGAAAAAGTTAATATACACTTTTCCTGGATTTCCATCCTATCTGCTTATGTGCTCATGATAACCTACTAATTCACCTTTGAGCCCTGTCCACTGGCAAGCGGCCTGACTCCTGCCTGACACCACCGTGTGCCTCCGCCACTCAGTACTGCCCGCCTGACCACATGTCCCCAGCTGGCCTCTGCAGCCCGTCAGACCTGCTCTGCCCTGGTGGACACATTCGGCTTCCTCCTCTTCCTTGCCCGCCCCGCATCTCCTTAGGGAAACGTCGTGCCTCCAGCTGAAGTGTCGAAATGGGACAAATGGAGCCTGTGGTACAACTGGTCGAGGTATCCCTTGGAATAATTTATTCTTTTGGCTCAGACACTCACTGAGAAATCGGGCCACCTCTCTCCCCTGAGCAGCCCAATCGACTGGCACAAAGTCCTCCCTTAGAAATAAACTGGCCATTACGTAGCAAGAGAAAGTTGAACTAAAAGAAAATTAGCAAACATTAACCATGATGTAATAGGAAGGGTGCAAGAGTTCCACGCTCCACCATGGGGTTCCCTCCCTGCTATTTACCATCGGGGGTGTGCTGAATGGTGGCTCCCAAAAGATTCCATTTCCTAACCCCAGGAGCTTGTGACTG
>CAUYRT010102609.1:46-25381 GCA_963574885.1 Lepilemur ruficaudatus | reverse complement strand
TGTAGTCCCAGCTACTTGGCAGGCTAAAGCGGGAGGATCGCTGGAGCCCAGGAATTCAAGGCTCCATGTGAGCTATGATCACCCCACCACACTCCAGCCCGGGTGACATCAAAGATCTCTTGTCTCTTTTTTTTTTTTTTTGAGACATAGTCTCACTCTGTTGCCCAGGCTAAAGTGCTGTGGCATCAGCCTAGCTCACAGCAACCTCAAACTCCTGGGCTCAAGCGATCCTCCTGCCTCAGCCTCCTGAGTAGCTGGGACTACAGGCATGTGCTACCATGCCCGGCTAATTTTTCTATATATATTTTTAGTTGGCCAATTAATTTCTTTCTATTGATAGTAGAGACGGGGTCTCACTCTTGCTCAGGCTGGTTTCGAACTCCTGACCTTGAGCAATCCTCCCGCCTTGGCCTCCCAGAGTGCTAGGATTACAGGCATGAGCCACTGAGCCTGGCCTGACCCATCTCTTAAAGCAAGACTATATGGTGTAATTGCACAATTTCAAACATTTTTATACCAGCCAGGATTGTTCAAAGACATTGTTTTTATAATCAAGGAAATAGATTCAGAGATGGTATGTAACTTGCCCAGGGACCCATGGTCTTTTAAGGGCAAGTTGGAAAAGAGGTGGACCCAAGGAAGGGAGCAGAGTTTGAGGGTCTGGATTGATAGACCACTGGACTACCAGGCCCACCTCTGTTGGGGTTCTCTGAGGCTGCCAGTTAAAGTTCATTGAGTGGGTAGGAGAATAAGGGGAATTCTCTGTCCCTTGTTGCAGCAGAGAGAGTTAAGAAGCTCTCCATTGGCCCTGGCTAACTGGTGAAAGCTTGGGCATGCAGTGGAGGGAAAAGCAGCAAGAGTTACAATTGGGCAATGGGTGAGGTGTCAGGTGACTGCCTGGCTTGGGCGAGTCGACGGGTATGCTGAAAAGAGCATGTCTGGAGGGTAATGGCCAGTTCAGGACATGGGAATGTTGCCCCAGCCTCTCTGGTCTCCACAACCAATCACCACCCCCACACACCAGCTCCTTACTGGGAGATCAAGCCTCGCCTCACCTCACCTCCCTCCAGTTCCCTAAAGCTGCTGTCCCCAACCCCTGTGGCCTCCCCATCGTGGAAAAATTGTCTTACATGAAACCAGTCCCTGGTGCCAAAAAGGTTGGGGACTGCTACTCTAAAGCACCTTTCAGTTCAGGCGAACTATCCCTGCCCCCCCCCCCCCGACTTCCCGTATTCCTGGGACTGTCTTCTTTCATGCTTCTCTTCTGGGTTCCTGTGGCCCAGCCCAACTCCTCTGGGAAGGCTCCAGGATTGGTGCATCTAGGGTGGGTTCATGAGAATTACGTATTCAACATGAGGCGTTGAAAGTGAACATCTTCATTAACTACTTTTGGGGTTGGACTGTGGATAGTGGGGTTAACAAATCAGTGGGAGTTGGGAACTAGAACTGTAGGTTCATTCAAAAATCCAGATCTTGAAGGATGAATGAAGGAGGCCACAAAACTGCCCCCCCTGTACTCCAGCCTGGGCGACAGAGACCACTACTTCTTTAAAAAAAGACTAAAAACATTTTTTCAGTGATTTTTGGTGATCTTTCTGGTATCCTTTTTAGTCTTGAGTAACCTTCACTTGTAGTGTTCTAGTGGGTTACTGCCAGGGTGGTCAGTCCAGAATAAAAATCATTTGAAAAGGCAAAAAAAAAAGATTTTTATGGAAGAAACACAAACGTCTATAACAAATACAGGTTCATGAAAAATTTTGTTCAATGTCAATTAAAAAACTCATTTGGGCTTGCAAGTGGGGACACTGGAACCATTTTGCGGCCACATGACGTCACCGCTAACGGGCATGGCGTCACCCAGGAAGCCACGTGACAGTTGTGCGGGCAGCGCAAGAAGCCCCTCCTCTACGGCGAAGCAGTTTGGTCTGCGCATGCATGGCCCAAGCGGGCTCTCTTGCGCATGCCCAAAAATGCCAAGAGGGCGCGCGCAGGTCACGTGCGTTGGTGGTCAGCGCGCGCATCGCCTGCCCCGGAAGCGGTCGGCGCGCAGCGCGGCTGGGCGCTAAGATGGCGGCGGCGTGAGTTGCATGTTGTGTGAGGTTCCTGGGGCCGCCGCGTCGCTCGGGCCCCGCCATGGCCGTCACCATCACGCTCAAAACGCTGCAGCAGCAGACCTTCAAGATCCGCATGGAGCCTGACGAGACGGTGCGGGCCGGGCCGGAGCCCGGGGGCGGGAACGACGGGTGCCGGGGGTGGGGTGGGGGCGGGGAGGCCGGGATCCCAACGGGAGGGGTAGGGAGGATGGCTCGGGCCCGACCCCGCCTGTCCCTCCAGCCTGTCGGACTTTTCTGGACCCCCCATCATGGTCCCTGGCCCAGCCCCCAGCGGCTCGGGCGGTGCTCTTGGGCAGCTCTCCGGGCCAGGCCCCACCCCCGGGGCGCCCGCCAGGCCCCGGCTCCGATGTCAGCGCTCTCGCGGGACGCGGGAGCCACAGGCTCAGATTCCCGGCCAGGCCAAGCTCTCCGGGACTGGGGCTTCGCGTTCCCAGCTTTGCAGGCATCTCCTCCGGACGTTGGTGGGCAAATCTGGGAGTAATGACCGGGAGATGCTGAGCGGTGACGACAACGGCGGTGATAGTGATAATAAACGGTCTCAGTCTGAATAGTTTCGGTGGTCAGTGTTTGTTGGCCGTTTATTCCTTATCAGTCACTGAGCGTGTTAGTGTTTTGCTGATGTGCAAAATGGGGTTGTCATTTGGGAACTCTGACTCTTCGAATTTTGCAGATATGGAAACCTAGGGGTTAAAGAACTTTGCCACAGTCGCATAAAACATGGAATGGCAGAGCTGGGATTCAAATTCTGTTCTGGCTCATGCGAGAGCCTGAAGTCTAAACATTGTGCCGCCTTTTTAGCTGAGAGGAGAATTAGGACTCAACCATATTGAACATCAAATTGTATATTTGTCACTTTTTGTACACCTACCCCATGAGAAAGGCATTGAAGTCCACTTTTCTTTTTTGTTTTTTGAGACAGTGTTCCTGTGTTGCTCAGGCTGGACTTTAGTGCTCTGATCATAGCTCACTGTAACCACAAATTCTTGGGCTTAGGCTGGATGTGGTGGCTCACACCTGTAATTCTAGCACTTTGGGAAGCCTAGGCAGGGGGACTGCTTGAGGTCAGGAGTTTGAGACCGGCCTGGGCAAGTGTGAGATCCAGTCTCTACAAAACAGAGAAAAATTAGCCGGGCATGGTGACACATGCCTGTAGTCCCAGCTGCTTGGGAGACTGAGGCAGAAGGATCACTTGAGCTCCGGAGTTTGAGGTTGCAGGGAGCTATGATGACACCACTGCACTCTAGCCCAGGCAACAGAGTGAGACTGTCTCTAAAAAAAAATTCTTTGGCTCAAACAATCCTCCTGTCTCAGCCTCTGGAGTAGGTGGGACTACAGGTACACACCACCGTGCCCGGCTAATTTTTCTGTTTTTCATAGAGATGAGGTCTGGCCATGTTGCTCACTCTGGTCTCAAACTCCTAGTGGCCTCGCAAAGTGTTGATTACAGGCATAAGCTACCATGCTTGGCCTTTAAGTGTACTTTTTGTAGAAAAGGAAACATTTTTTTGATCAGCTCAACTGTTTGACTTTGGACAAGTTATTTAACCTGTTTCTCAGTTTTCTCAAATATAAAATGAGGCCAATGATAACTATTTTATAGTATTATGAAGGTTAAAAAGTATATATGTACATTTATTGTAGCTAACTATCAATTTAGAATGTCCTCCGTAAATATTGATCATATATTGGGTAAATATTGATCAATATTGGAAATGGGGGGCCCTCCTTTCTCCCCTTTATTTTGTTTTATTTCTCATCATACTTAAGTTACTTACTTGCTTTTCTTCTCACATTAACGTTTTCTCTGTGAGAACAGAGACTTGTATTTTGTTCCCTGCTGTAGCCTCCATGTCTAAAACAGTCTCAGTGCCTTAAACAGCACTTGGCACTTAATGGGTGTTCAGAAAATAGTGAATGGCAGGATAATTGAACAAATTCAAATCTAGCTTATTTGACTATGATGCTTCACCTCCTTGCCGTTCGGGCTTGCAGGCTCTGCCCCCTAAACTAAAAGAGAAGAGAATTTGGGGCTTGCAGTGATTGTGTGTCCCCGTGCACTCAGGTGAAGGTGTTAAAGGAGAAGATAGAAGCTGAGAAGGGTCGTGATGCTTTCCCTGTGGCTGGACAGAAACTCATCTATGCTGGCAAGATCCTTAGCGATGATGTCCCCATTAGGGACTATCGAATCGATGAGAAGAACTTTGTGGTTGTCATGGTGACCAAGGTGGGTGACATGTGCTGGCTGGGAGGGTGGGTGGATTAGCTGGGCAGCTGGCAGAGAGCCCGTGTGCCCAGGAGAGATTAGCTATGGGCAAGGTGGGGCCACAACAAGGCGGGATGTTGGGCTCTGATAGAGATACTGACGCCAGCTCCCTTTTTCTTGCTGTCACAGGCCAAAGCTGGCCAGGGTACCTCAGCACCCCCAGAGGCTTCACCCACGGCTACGTTGGAGACCTCCACTTCCTTCCCGCCCGCCCCTGCCTCAGGCATGTCCCATCCCTCACCTACCGCCAGAGAGGACAAGAGTCCATCAGAGGAATCGGCCCCTACGACGTCCCCAGAGTCTGTGTCAGGGTAAGGCAAGGGCAGCAGCCTCAGCTTGGGCCCTGGTGTCCCAGCACATTCCAGCGCCCACACACGTGGTCCCACACACCTGGAGGGAGGGCAAGCCACCAGAAGCCAGGGTCCGATTTCTCTCTCTTGAATTTGCAGCTCTGTTCCCTCTTCAGGTAGCAGCGGGCGAGAGGAAGACGCGGCCTCCACGCTAGGTGGGTGGGTGGTCCCCAGGGCAGAGGCAGCTGGGTGCTCCAGCCATCAGCTGGGCCTTGTCTGTGTGCGGGAGGGCCTGGGAGCAGCCCTTCCCTCTTCCTGGTGACCCAGGTCTTGCTGCTCCTTTCACAGTGACTGGCTCTGAGTATGAGACGATGCTGACGGAGATCATGTCCATGGGCTACGAGCGCGAGCGGGTCGTGGCCGCCCTGAGAGCCAGCTACAACAACCCCCACCGAGCCGTGGAGTACCTACTCACGGTGAGGCGGGGCTGCCGCCTCCTGGGGAGGCCCTGAGGGAGTCCATGGGCCTCACTGCCCTCCTGGGCACTTGGGGAGGCAAAACCTGGCCTGAAAAGCCTTTGGGTAGTGGTTCCAGCTACTGGAAGGCTTCCTGCAGGCGGCTGGCCATGTGTGGGGGTGGGCCGATGAAGGGCAGGGCCAAGGCATCCGCTGTCTCCTGCCAGAGCGTGGAGGGAGGTAGTGGGAGGGAGGTCTATGCATTAGAGCTGAATAGGACCCCTGACAGGGAATTCCTGGAAGCCCCGAGCCAGAACACGGTTCTGTCCAGGAGAGCCAGGTGTCCGAGCAGCCGGCTACAGAAGCAGGTGAGCGGGCGGGAGCTGTGTGTGTGGGGTGTCTGCTCTCAAGGCACCCAACTCCCCTCCTGTGCCCCCCGGGAGCCTAGCATGGTGTCTGACCACACCCCTTCCTGCTGCTAGCAGGAGAGAACCCCCTGGAGTTCCTGCGTGACCAGCCCCAGTTCCAGAACATGCGGCAGGTGATCCAGCAGAACCCCGCGCTGCTGCCTGCTCTGCTCCAGCAGCTGGGCCAGGAGAACCCTCAGCTCTTGCAGGTGCGGTCCCAGGGCCAGAGGCAGCCAGGGCGGGCACCACAGCCCACAGTGTACATATTGTTCTATGCCAGGACAGACTCCCCACCACCCGTGCTTCCTGTGACCTGTTTTGTAACCCATCCCCCTGAGGTATGGGTGCTGTTAATAGCATGCACTGCAGAGGACACCAGAGGCTCAGGGCAGCCTGTCATGCCCAGAGTCGTGCAGCTGGTGGTGCGTGTCTGGGTCCTGGGCCGGGGCTCTGGCTCCAGCTCCACAAACAGCTGGCACTGTATAAAATGTCTGTAAGGTTCCGTGGTAGCACCTAGGACGGCTGTGTCCCAGTTGGCTCTGGGACCACTGTGCTCAGTGAGGTTCCATCCTGCCCTTAAAAGCGTCACAGGCAGAGGGGCAGTGGGCCCCTGGGTGCAAGCAGGCTCCTCGGGGCCCAGAGGAGTGTAGCACATTCCCCCTCCCCTCGATTCTCAGTTCCTCTTGCTGTCTCCCACCCGCCTCTCCTCTTCATGAGCGCCCAGTGCTCCTCCTGGGGGCCTCAGGCCATGCGGTGACTCCCAGATCTGTGCGAGCAGCCCAGGCGTCGCTGGACGCCACGCTCACCTGTAGCCGACTTGACATCTCTGTGAAAGTGTTTTTTAGGCTAGACGAGGGGCCAGGTGACTGGAAAAGCACTTTCTTGTTTGATGTAGATGAAAGTAGAGAGGGTTGTAGCAGAGCCTCCAGATACCCAACAGCTGGGTACGTTAACCTTCCTAAAGATGCGCAGATCCTGGCTTTCCCCACTTAACCGTCCCCACCATGGCTTCCGGTTGCACCAGAGCAAAGTGGGTCTGGCTCTGGCCTTCCTCTCTGGTCTCATCTTCTGCCTTCCTGGTTTTACTCTGTTCTTGCCCCATGAGTGCATCCACCACCAGGGCCTTTGCACTTGCTGTTTGTGCTACCTGGAGGAACCCCTCCCCTCTCCCTGGCCTGCAGCGTCTTTCTGGCCTAGCTTCTGCAGTTGTCTGGTCCATTTATTTGCTCACTTACAGCCCATCAGCTCCGCCCAGGGTTGGGGGCAGCTCGTATCCACCGCTGTGTTGCTGTGTTTGGCCCATATTGGCACCTCTGAATATTTGCTGACTGCACGAAAAAAGGGCTGTGATGGCGACCTGGGGAGAGGGGGCAAGGGCTGTGGGTTGCCAGCCCTTCCCCTTTTTCTCCCACAGCAAATTAGCCGGCACCAGGAGCAGTTCATCCAGATGCTGAATGAACCCCCCGGGGAGCTGGCGGACATCTCAGATGTGGAGGGCGAGGTGGGCGCCATGGGCGAGGAGGCTCCGCAGATGAACTACATCCAGGTGACGCCACAGGAGAAAGAAGCTATAGAGAGGGTAAGAGGCCTGGCCAAGCGTGACTGCACGGGTGGGCGGGTCGCCCCCACCCCACCTGCTCATACCTGCCATGTCTTCCCACAGTTGAAGGCCCTGGGCTTTCCGGAGAGCCTGGTGATCCAGGCCTACTTTGCGTGTGAAAAAAACGAGAACTTGGCCGCCAACTTTCTCCTGAGTCAGAACTTTGATGATGAGTGATGCCAGGAGGCCAGGCCGCCCACTGCCCCCCGCCCTACCCCCACTCCATGAAAGTTTTATAAAAGAAAAAATATATATATATTCATGTTTATTTAAGAAGTGGAAAAAAATCAAAAACCTTAAAAACAAACAAACAAACAAAAAACACCCCAGCTTCCCACCCTCCTAGAGTGGCCTTCATTCCCATCTCAGTCTAAGAAGACCCGGGCCAGACAGCTGTCCCTGTTCTCCTCTCCAGCCCAGCCTGCTCAAAGGAGCTGGCAGGACCAAGAGGCGACAGATGGGCCCCTCTTGGCCTCTGTCCCAGCTCCCTGCAGCCAGATGGAGAGGCGGCTGCTTGCTTCCCCATCCCCTGAGGAGCCCCTGAAGACCCCCTGCCCCGCCCCCTTCCAGGATGAGGGGAAGCTGGAGCCCCAAACTTTGATCCTCCATTGGAGTGGCCCAAATCTTTCCATCTGGGGTGAGCCCTGAAAGGCCCTAGGCCTCCTCCCCAGCCTTGCGTTGGCCTCCAGCCTGGAGAAGGGGTAACATCAGTGTCAAGGCTACCCCCACCCTAGAACAGAACCGTGTCTCTGATAAAGGTTTTAAAGTGAATAAAGTTTTAAAAACCAGCCCTACGATCTATGCCTGCTGGGGCATCCCACAGCAACTTGCCTGGGTCTGGGGGCCAGTTAGGCACAGGAGTATGGGAATGCCGAGAAGAGGGAGAGGGGTCTGTTAGCCCCTGCAGGTTGGGGCTCCCAGTGCCGCCTCCCCCCCGGAAGCTGTCACTTTCCCAGGCAGTGTGCCCCAGCCCCAGTTGAGCCTCGCAAGGGCTGCTCCTCCCCACCTGCACCATCCTCACCACAGTCTGTTCTGGGTACACTTCCCCCCTGGTAATTGGCTAATTACTGGAGATTAATGTTGGTAAACAGAAGCCTCCTTCTCTTCTGCCATCTGCTCCTCCATTATTTGCCCATCGTATCCCCTTCTCGCCCCCGAAAGCCCCAGGTGCTAGGGTAGGAAGCAGAGCTCTTCAGGAGACCGTCAGGTGGCAGGCTTTATTGGGAAAGGACAGAGCTCAAGAGCTGGGTGCCCCAGAGGCTGCCGAGTCCTGGGCCTCAGTGGCTGCCGGGTCCTGGGCCGCAGCAGCTTCCATGGCAGCAGCTCGCGCCTCCTTCTTCTTTCTTTGTTTTTCCTCCTTGAGGCGCTTGCGTTGCTGCTTCTCCAGGTCCCGTAACAGCTCCTGGAAGCGGGTGCTCCTTGGGTCCACATGGTAGCCCAGGCGCTCCTGGGCCTCAGCCTGGAGCCGGGCCCTCCTCTCCTTGTCTGCCTGTGCCTTCTCCCAGCGCTCCCGCTGCTGCTGCCGCCAGTTCTCAATCATCTGTGGCATCTTGGCCATGCTCTCTGCGATGTGCTGCTCCCTGCAGGGGAAGGATGGTGGGCCATGAGGACAGCCACATTCAGCCGGGGCAGAACCCATCCACCCACATCCTACCCGCAGACCTTGGCCCACAGCCACCTCTCCCAACTGCCCCATGGAGATTTAAAAAAAAGGGGGGTGTGCGGAAAAAGACTAATCACTGCCATTCACTGTCAGGAAAGGTCCTTGACAAGTAAAGAAACAGGAAGAGATGAAGTTACTTGGGCATGAACTTGGTCACAGGGTGGGTTAAGTTCTCAGGGACCAAGGCCAAGTCAGGTCAACATTTCACTGAGCTATCAGCTGAGCCATCTGAGCGCCACACACCATGCTGGGCCACTCCTATAGATAACTTCCATTATTCCACACACATCACTGAGCACCTACTGTATGCCAGGCCCAGTTCTAGGCACAGGAGTGAAAGCAAGAAAATCCTATGAGTGGGTAGGTACCAGTCACAGCCCCACTTTTAAGGATTAGAAAAGTGAAGTTCTCAAGTGTGAATGGGAAAAAACAAAGTGAGGTTGGAAGAATTAAACCGTACGTCAGGGTCACCCAGCCGGGAGGGGGAGATGAGAGATCCTGCTCCACCTGGCACTATCTGAGTGATTCCGCCTCCCCAGGCCTGTTTTCTCATCTCTAAAATGAGGGCATGCATTGGGTACGGTGCGCACCATCTGGGGGATGGACACACTTGAAGCTCTGACTTGCCTGGTGCAAAGGCAATATATGTAACCTAAACATTTGCACCCCCGCAATATGCTAAAATAAAAAACAATAAAATGAGGGCAACCCCCTCTTCCTTTTGAGGCGTTGGAAAGACAAGAAGCTTAAACAGGCCGGGCGCGGTGGCTCATGCCTGTAATCCTAGCACTTTGGGAGGCTGAGGTGGGAGGATCGCTTGAGCTCAGGAGTTCGAAACCATCCTGACCAAGAGCGAGACCCCATCTGTACTAAAAATAGAAATCAATTGGGCAACTAAAAATATACAGAAAAAATTAGCCGGGCATGGTGGCGCATGCCTGTAGTCCCAGCTACTCGGGAGGGTGATGCAGGAGGATCTCCTGAGCCCAGGAGTTTGAGGTTGCTGTGAGCTAGGCTGACGCCACGGCACTCTAGCCCAGGCAACAGAGTGAGACTCTGTCTCAAAAACAAAACAAAACAAAAAACAAAAAAAACAAAAAACTTTAAACACCAGGAACACACTTGAGCTGCTCTCTCCCCGCAGAAGTGGGACCCTGTAGATGACCTTGGTCTTCTATTCTTTCCCCAAATGCAATCCTTCAGATCTGCCTCCAAATCCAACCTCTCTGCTTGCTTCCGGGCCCCATCACCCCGCTGCCTCTTCCCCTTCCCACTTTTCCCAGCCGCACTGGTCTCCCGGCAGTTCCTTAAGGCACATCCTCCTTAGGGCCCCTGCACTGGCTGTCGCTCTACCAGCGACGTTCTCCCCGAGATCTCCCCAAGGCTGTGTCTGGGTTACTCGGTTCTCTGCTTAAACATCACCTCCTCAGACAGGCCCGAGAACGCCAAGTTGCCCTCGAGCACGCACTCTTCACCCTGTTTCAGTAACATCTTCCTGGTGGTTCTCTGTCGCCCTCTGAAGTTACCGTGCCTGTTTCGTTCCCGTCTGGGGCGGGGCGTTGCATGCAGTAAGCGCTCAGTAAAGGTTTGCTGACGAGCGATCGGGCTCGTTCAGAGTCGGTTTTGCGGCCGGGTGAGCACGCACGCGAACCCCGCGGCCGCCCGCACACACGCACCTGTCCCGACGCTTCTGCTCCTCGGCCAGCTGCCGCGCTCGCAGCGACTCCTGCATGGCCGCCAGGCTCGGGTACCACTCGCGCTCCTCGGCCTCCAGCTCGCGCAGCCGCTCCCGCGACGGCCACAGCGCGCCCGGGGCCACCCCGGCGGCGTCGCCGTGCCGCCCGAACTGCTTGGCCGCGTAGCGCGGGCCCAGCTGCCAGCGCGGAGTCAGCAGGTCCTCGGGGTCCGGCCACCAGGGGCCCGGCGAGCGGCGCGGCGGCGGCGGCGCCCGGTAGCCGCGGGAGCCCCGGCCCACGGCCGCCGCCAGCCCGAGCAGGCCGCGCACGCGTCTCGCGGGCGTCGCCATCTCGGCCGTGCGGGGTCCTCGCGGGCGCCGGGCTGTCCGCGGCGCCGCCTGGGGCCGCCGGGAGGAGGAGCTCCGAGACAGCTTATTCGTCTAGAAGCGTAGCTCTACGTTTTAGTTAAGCGGTTATTATTTAAAACGTAGTTTTAATTTTAGATATTTAAAATAGCATTTAGGGCCGGGCGCGGTGGCTCACGCCTGTAATCCCAGGACCTGGGGAGGCCGAGGCAGGAGGCCCGCTTGAGCCCAGGAGTTTGAGGTTGCTGTGAGCGAGGCTGACGCCGCGGCACTCTAGCCTGGGCAACAGAGTGAGACTCTGTCTCAAAAAAATTTTTTTTAAAAAAAGAAAGAAAAAACACTGAGTGGGTCTATATGTAGAAACAGGAAAAGCCACTAAGAAATGGAAGGGGGCCAGGCGTGGTGGCTCACTCCTGTAATCCTAATATTCTGGGAGGCTGAGGCGGGAGGATCACTCGAGGGCAGGAGCAAGAGCGACATACCATCTCTACCAAAAATAGAAAAATTAGCCAGGTGTGGTGGCGCATGCCTGTAGTCCCAGCTGTTCGGGAGGCTGAGGCAGGAGGATCCCTTGAGCCTAGGAGTTTGAGGATGCTGTGAGCTATAATGACACCATTGCACTCTAGCCCAGGCAACAGAGCTCAGACACTGTCTCCAAATAAATAAATAGCGCAAAATAAAATGCCGCAAACCCTTTTATTAAAAGTGGTGCAGCAGAGAAAGATGAAGTTTTTCTTGCCTCCTGTGGTGCTTAAAAAAGAACAATCTTGAAATCAGAAGGCCCCAGGTTCCCCACCCCTGGCCACACTCTGATGTCAAACCAGCCTGGGTTGAGTTTCAGCTGTGGCACAGGGCTCTGCATACAGCAGGTGCCAACTGGTGCTGGAAAAGGGGCTTTCTGAGGGCAGGCCTTAAATTAAGGTAAATTTCACACAAGATAAAATTAATTTAACTGGGCGTGATGGCAAGTACCTGCAGCCCCAGCTACCTGGGAGGCTGAGGCAGGAGGATCGCTTGAGCCCAGGAGTTCGTGACTGACCTGGACAACATAGTGAGACTCCATCTCAAAAAAGAAAGAAATTGGTTATGGAGAAATAACCAATGTATGTACAGAGGAATAGTCTTCAGCGGTGAAAATGAAGGAACATGATATGGAGGAGAGAGGATAGTTACAAAGATGCATACATAATGATACCATGTATATTAAGTTTAAAACACACAGAACAGCGCTCGCTTTGGCAGCACATGTACTAAAATTGGAACGATACAGAGAAGATTAGCGTGGCCCCTGTGCAAGGATGACACGCAAATTCGTGAAGCGTTCAAAAGTAAATAAATAAAAAAAAAATAAAACTCACAGGACAATTCCATGTGTCTTTAAAAAAAATCTTCTCATGCTCAGACTTAAAGAGCGTCTGCAGTCTTGCACAGCTGCATAGTATTATGGGATTGTGCCTAGGGAGTTTGGAAAATAATAAACGAGTGTGGGTGGAGGGAGTGTGAAAAGGTGGGGAGATGGGGATTTGGGGGGGTAATGGGGACAGGTCGTGCAGGGCTCGGTGGGCCCTGAGAAGGACTTTGGCTTTTGTCTCCACGGAGATGGGGAGCCACGGAGGGTTCTGAGCAGAGGAGGGACGTGACCGGACTCAGGTGCTCACAGGCGCCCTCTGGCCGCTGTTGGAGGCAAGAATGTGGGGGGCGAGGCAGGAGCCGGCAGACCTGGGAGGAGGAGACTGCACTGACTGCACGCAGGAGAGGGTGAGAAGCGGGCGGATTGCGGGTAGATTCTGAAGTGGACCAAACGTGCTGTCATGTAAGATTGGGGGCGGAGGGGAGGAGTCAGGAAGAGAGGGGTCGAGGATACTCCAAAGTTTGGAGCCTGAGCACCTGGCAGGACGGAGCTGCCGTTAACTGGGACTAGAGGACTGCGGAAGGACACGCCGGGGGACTGCCCCAACAGCTAGGGCGGAGCTGGGGGCACCCACGCGCCTCCAGGTGGGGCGTCCGCGAGGCAGGTGGTCTGGGCACGGCCGCCGCGCAGTCCCGGGAGCCGCCGCCAGAGGGCGAGCGCGCCCCGTCGCTCCGCGGAGGGAAGGGCGCGGGAAGGGCCGGCCCGGCAGCTTCTCACGGCCCGCCGCGGCCTCGCAGCTCCTCACCTGGGTGTGAGATGGGGGTCGCCGAGGGGCCAGGACCTGGCCAGGACCCCCACCCCCAGGCGGCGCCTCGGGGGCCCCAAAGCCCGGGACGCGGTTCCCACCCGCTGTATGTACTTCCAGCCCGCCCACCTCCACCCCCCACCTGGCTGTTCCCACCGCCTCCACCACCATCTCAGGTGCCTGCAAACATGTCACTTCCTCCGAGCAGCCTTCCCTGACCACCCTGGAGACAGCAGCCCCCGCCCCGACCCCCGTGTGAGGCACATCCCATTTTAATATCTTCTTAATGCAAGGCTGTGAAATCAACTTACTTAATTGTCTTTTATTGTCTGTTTTCTGCACAATGTAAAATCCAAGGGGAGGACTCACTTTCTGGCCTTTGTTAGGTGTTAAAGAGAAAAAACAAACCGGCAGCAATAACCTTGTTTCTTTGTTTTAATTGAGACAGGGTCTTGCTCTGTCACCTGGGCTGGAGTGTGAGCATAGCTTGCTGCAGCCTCCAACTCCTGGGCTCAAGTGATCCTCCTGCCTCGGCCTCCCAAGTAGCTGGGACTACAAGGTCTCGCTATGTTGCCAAGACTCGTCTTGAACTCCTGGGCTTAAGCGATCCTTCTGCCTGGGCCTCCCAAAGTGCTAGGATTACAGGCGTGAGCCACCCCACCAGTAATGATTCACGGTGCTACTGTGCATCCACCTGTTTTAACCTCCTTACATAAATTATGTTCTTGAGTCCTCAGAGCAACCCTGTAAGAACTGAGGAAGCCGAGGCCCAGAGTGGTTAAGGGACTTGCCTGAGGTTGCACAGCCAAGAAGTTGCAATGCTGGGTTGGAAATCCAAGAAGCCCAGCTGCACTGTGTGATTTTGCTCAACAGCTGAATGGGGGCCCAGGGCTGGAAAAGCAGCCGCCTAAGATTTCAGGCATTGAAATGCCTGAAATCCCTGTCCCCAGACCTGTCTTTCCTGGTCCCCACAGCTCACACACCACAGGCCCAGCCCCTGTGTCCCCCTCTGGGCGGGGAGGAGGTGTGGGAACCCAACAGGTTTGGGTTTACTTTTTCCTCCCCTGCTGTGGGTTTACAGAGGCACCGCCCAGGCTGCGCAGGTGGGGGCAAGTGATTAAAAGCCGGTCCGGAGCGCCCGGACTCCACTCACCAGACAGCAAGGTCAACTGCCCAGGACCCTGAGCCCAGTCCCAGACTGACAGACGGACGCATGGACAGGCAGATGCTCCTTGGCCGGCTAGCTGCTCTCCTGAGCCTGCTTAGTGGGGTCCCGCTGCCCACGGGCTCCAGGGGGCCTGGATTCCAGCCCTGGGCTGCAGCCAATCAGACCTGGGCTCTGGACCGAGGGGCTCCGGCCCCCCAGGTGCCAGCCCCTGCGCTGGGCAGCTGGAAGGCCTTCTTGGGCCTGCAGAAAACCAGGCGGCAGGAGACAGACACCCTGCAGCGGAGGCAGGAGGTGGCCACTGGCCTCTCTCTGCCGCTGGACCCGCAGGAAGCGACCCAGGAGGTGTGTAAGGCTGTGCCCTTCATTCAGGTGAGCGGTGGCTATGGGGAGGAGCAGAGGGCTGGGTCTCAGCGTCAGTAGAGAGCGCAGGCTGTGTCCCCAGGCAGATCTGAGTTTGAGTTCTGTATCCTCCACCTAAATGTCTCTGAGCCTCAGTCTCCTCCCTTGTAAAATAGGGCATAAGCCTCTCCCATTGGGGTGGGTGCAGTTGCCTCCACCTTAGTCTTCTGGCTTCCCTCCGCTCTCCCTCCCCAGGTCTATTTTTCCGTTCAGCAGCCAGAGGGCGCCTGTGAACACCCGAGTTGGGTCACATCTCTCCTCCCCTCAGAACCCTCCATGGCTCCCACCTCACTCAGAATAAAAGCCCAAGTCCTCCTCATAGCCCACAAGGTCCTGCCCTCTCGGACCCTGTTTCCTCCCTGATTTCACCTCCTCCCACTCTCTCCCTCACTTACTTCACCCCTAACACACCAGCCTCCCTTTCCTCAGACACGCCAACTTTCTGTCCACCCCAGGACATTTGCACTGGCCGCGCCCTATGCCTCAGGTGCTTTTCTTCCAGCCAGCCAGCCTATGGCCCCTTCTCTCACTTCCTCCAGATTTTTACTCAAATGTCATTTGTTTTAAAATGCGGGCCGGCTGTGATGGCTCACACCTGTAATCCTAGCACTTTGGGAGGCGGGAGGGGGGAGGGGGGATCGCTTGAGGTCAGGAGTTCGAGACCAGGTGTATCTGAGTTCAAATCCTGCCTTCATTGCTGATTTATGGGTGACTGAGGGTGGGTCAGTCACCTTCCCTTCTCTGGGTCTCAAATGGAGTTAATAATAGTGGAAGATTCACGCAAAGTGCTTGAGACCCTGCCCGCAGGGCCAGGGCATCAGTTCCTAAGACCCCTTGGCTCAATCTTTGCTCAGCAAACCTTCACTGAATCCGGGTTTGGTTTTGGTTTTTGTAGAGACAGAGTCTTGCTCTGCCACCCAGGCTTGCAATCATGTCATAGCTCACTGCAGCCTCCAACTCTGAACTCAAGGGATCCTCCTGCTTCAGCCTCCCTCCCAAGTAGCTGGGACTATAGGCGCACACCACCATGCCCGGCTAATTTTGAAAATATTTTTGCAGAGATGGGGTCTCGATATATTGCCCAGGCTGGTCTCCAACTTCTGGCTGCAAGTGATCCTCCTGCCTTAGGACTCCCAAAGTGCTGGGATTACAGGAGTGAGCCTGCATGTCTGGACAGAGCTAACATTTATTGAGCACCAACTGTGTGCCAGGCAATGAGCTCCTGCAATACTGCTATCCCTCAGCCTTAGGGGTGGTAGCAGCTTCCTACTACCACCTAAGGATTGGTTTAAGAGTGATTTGTTCTTTTCCTAGTTGAGCTTCAATGATTTTACAGGTGAGGAAACAGAGGTCCAGAGAGGTTGAGTAATTTGCCCCAGGCCACACAGCCAAGAGATGGCAGAGTCAGGATTCGAACCCAAGCAGCCCAGCTCCAGCACCTATGCCTGTCAAGGTGGGGTGGGTGGAAGTGGGCAGGCTACTCTCAACACTCTGGCCCCAGACTCCACTGCCCTGACCTGTGTCCCTGCCTCTGGCCGCAGGTTCTCTCCCGACCTGGCTGCACGGCCGCCCACCTCCGCAATCACCTCTGCTTTGGCCGCTGCTCCTCCCTCTACGTTCCCAGCTCGGACGCCACCCCGATGGTCCTCTGCAACAGCTGTGGGCCCTCCCGCAAGCGCTGGGCACCTGTGGTCCTGTGGTGTCGCACCAGCAGCCCGGCCACCCGTCGGCCGGTGAAGATATCCACCATGCTGGTCGAGGGGTGTCAGTGCAGCCCGAAGACATGAGCCGTGCATTGCAGACAGGCACCGGGACATGCACCCGGGAGAGTTGGAGGGCGACGCACCAAGAAGGACACCCACCTGTGTGGTGTGCACTGGGTCAAGAGACCAGGGATGCAGGGATAATTAGACAGGTCCCCAGAGTCCCCACCCTGCTCCCAGGCATAGTAGACAGCCCCAGTCATGGGGTTGGACCACTAATAGTTATAGTGCTCTCTTATTAACCACTTACTGTTTGTCAGGCTCTGTGCTGAGCCTTGGATGGGTACTAACCTGTGTAATCCTCACAGCAGCCCAAGAAGACAGTAGATAACATCACCCCATTTTACAGATGAGAAAACCGAGGCCCAGAGAGGCAGAGTGACCCACCCAGGATCACACAGCAGTAAGTGTCACCGCCGAGGATTCGAATCCAAGGCAGGGCGGTACCCACTCTTAACCACTAGGCTGAACTGCCTCTCACATAATGAGGCACAGACACACTCCCAGCCACAGGGAGGACAGATGGCCCTGCCCAGACCGGGAGACACAGCGATGACCCTGTCCTAGGGACACCAAAACCCAAAGCAGGCAGGCAGACGCAGCTGCTGGGGAAAACCTGGGGTCCCCAAGACAGAGGCAGGCCCCGCGTGTTCCCAGCTGCCTCTTGCCTTGACCATGGCTGCTGTTACACTCTCATCCCCGCCAGCCCCCACAGCCCTGCGTCCAGCACGGCATTCCACAGGAACCATAAATGTCGGCACAGCCCAGCTCTGTGCCTGTGTGTGTGTGTGTGTGTGTGTGTGTGTGTGTGCCTCCAACTGGCGTTCTCTGGAGGTGGGTGGCCCCATGATGGGGTGTGGGGGCACTGGGGGCTCCCTCCCCAGCTGGGGTGCAGGGTCTGCGGCAGGCGAGGGCAGCCTGGCTTTGGGCGGCTGGAACCAGGGCCCTGGCAGATGGGCCCGTCTGGCACAGACGCAGGGACATGTGGCGCTGTCAGTGTTGCCTCCAAATGCCCCCCGGAGCGTGGGGCGGGGGGCAGCTGGGTCCTTCTCAGCCCTCTTCCTGCTTCAGGAAGGAAGGCCCCAGGTGAGGGGAGCTGGAGGGACCCGAGGAAACAGATGGCCCAGCTGGGCGTGGGAGCCCAAGACCCCTGACCCCGAGGACCAGCACCAGGGGATGGGAATGGGCCAGGCGGGCAGCTCCCAAGGCCCCACTCGCAGGGCCCTGGAAGGGAGGGTCATGAGGGGCCCTGCGGGGTGCACTCCCTCCCTACTGCCTCCAGGGTACTTTGCCAAACCCCAGGCTGCGTCCGAGTGGGCAGCTCAGCCCTGGCACCGCGGGCACCCTTCCTCTCTGGTGGGCACAAGGCGTCTGCTTCCCCCCCTCAGCTGTGCCCACCTCCTGCCAGCCGGGGGAGCCAGCTGGGAACCTTAATGCCAGGGGGGGCCCCCGGAGTCCCTGCCCCCTCCCGGGCAGTGCCAGCCGGCCCCACCCCCGCCCTCCAGGCCCAGTAATGGGTGGGTAATGAGTGCTGGGGGAGCGGGGGAGGGGCGGGGGATGCAGGTGCCACAGGCGCTGGCACGGGGGCCGCTAATCAGGTTTGCCAACGCCATCTGTCACCGCGCGAGCATCTGGGGCTCAAGGTGACCCTGTCACCCTCAGTTACAATTATGAGTTTGGCATCTGTATTAAAGCCCGCCCGCCGGCCAGGCGGGGGAGGGCTGGGGTGGGCAAGGAGGTGCACAGTGAGCCCGTCCCTGGGGTCCCGTTCCCAGAGGCTGTGTGGCTGCCAAGGCATGGGGCTTCTCCGTGCCTGGGGGAGTGTGTGTGTGTGCGTGTGTGCGTGTGCGTGTGCGTGCACGCTCCTTCCAGCCTCCGCAGTTCTGTGTCTGGGTGCGGGGCTGGGAGTTGTGGTTTTTGTGTGTCTCTGTGGGGTGGCTGTGTGTCTCGGAGTTTGGTGGGATGGCTGGGGGCAGAGCTCTGCGATTATGTGGGTGCACAGATGTGCGTGTGTCTGCGTGTGAGGAGCGTGCGGTGGTGTGTCTTCGGGTGACGGTGTGAAAGAGTGTAACTGTGTGTATATGTCTGAGGATGAGCGACGCTGTACCTCTGACATCACAGGCTGTGTGTCTGGGGGGTGGGTCTCTGCGTAGGATCCTTTCGGAGTGTCTGTGTCTTTGTGTGTGTGGGTAAAGTGATGGCAGGAAAAGGACAGCAGCTGGGCAGGGCAGTGTGTGGTCATTCCCAGGCTCCTCTCCTGCTCCTCTGACTTGTCCCTGACCTTACCAGGCCTGCTGCCAGGTCTGATCTGCAGGTCTCTGAGGAGGGCTCAGGGCTCTGGGCTTTGCAGGGTGGCCTAGATTCTAGATTCTTGGAACGGAATTCCGGATCCGGATTCTAGTTCTGAATAATAGGATCTAGATTTCTGAACTCTGGACTCTGAAATATGGGTTCTTGGGTCTGGATTATGGGTTGTTGGGCCTGGATTTTAGATTCCAGGTTCTGACTTCTTGGGTCTGGACTCTAGATCTTGGTGCTGTAGGAATCTAGATTGTGATGCTGGATTCTGGGATCTGGATTACCGGCTCTGAATTCTGGGTCTGACTCCCACTTCTGGACTCCAGTCTCCGGGCTCTGTGCGCTCAGAGAGGCCTGTCCTCTCTGCCCCACCACTTTCTGGCTCTGCAACTTAGCTTCCTGTCATCCCCCAACGGATGGGTGCAGAGACCACATATGGCCACCAGGGGCCACCCTTGGTCTAGGTTTGGTTCTAGACCAGGAGGAGCCAGGGGACCACAGCCTAGCCTGACCCAGCCCTTTGAAGGGGACCAGGGGCGGGGCTTCACCCATCTCCTTTTGCATCCCAATCTCTGCTGGGGACTGATGTCTGTCAGCCCGCACGGACCCAGCGTTCCCACAGAGCCCTGAGCAGGACCGTGGCACGAGGCGCCTGCCTAGCCAGTGTGTCAGATGCAGGGTTGAAGGTGCACGTGTCTGAAAACATGCGCCCAGGTGCAAGGGTGAGGGTGCCCTGTGCGCCTAGGGTGGCTACATACGACAGCACTCTGGGGCAGTGTGAGCCTGGGTGGTAGCGTGTGGCCACAGCTGACTGTGACAAGGTCCTCCTGAGACAGTGCACCTATAGGGCTGTGTGGTGTCAATCTAGTGTGGGGTAAGAGTCCCTGTATGAGTCCCTCTCATATGCATGTGTCTGTGTCCACGATTATGTCACTGGGTGTCTATGGGTGTGTCTGTAGCTGTGACTGTGTCCATATGGGTGAACTGTCACTGTGTCTTCCATGACAGTGTGAGTCTCTGGGCGAAGGTGTCTTCTCAGCAGGTGTGTGAAGATGTCTAAAACAGGCTGGGTGTGGTGGCTCACGCCTGTAATCATAGCACTTTGGGAGGCCGAGCCAGGAAGATCACTTGATCCCAGAAGTTTGAGACCAGCCTGAGCAAGAGCAAGACCCTGTCTCTACAAAAATAAATAAATAAAACTTAGGCGGTCTGTGGCAAGACCCTGTCTCTACAAAAATAAATAAATAAAACTTAGGCGGTCTGTGGCACTGTGTGGCACGTGCCTACAGTCCCAGCTACTTGGGAGGCTGAGGCGGGAAGATCGCTTGAGCCCAGGAGTTTGAGGCTGCTGTGAGCTATGATGGCACCACTGCACTCTAGCCTGACTGACAACAGAGTGAGACCCTGTCTCAAAAAAAAAAAAAATCATAGGACAGAGGATATGCCTTCCGGGAGTGTCAAACCAGAGGTGGGTGGGGCCAGAGACCCTCAGAGCAGGGAGCTGGGGTCCTGTCTCCAAGTTTCATTCCTTCATTCCATCTCGCTGTGTCTCTCTATGGCTCGATCTCATCCCACCCTCGGGTTTTCTCTGCCCGGGGGTCCCTGTCCGTTGCCAGGCACAGCGGGCTCCCGGGGGTCTTGCCGACTGGTCCTGCCCAGGTCTCCTGCCACAGCGCATCCTCTTCCACCTCACCCCTGGCTCTGCCTCTCACTGGTCCTCTTCCTCTGCCTGCCCTTCCTCAGTGGTGTGTCTGTGTCCGTCCTGCCATTCTCTGCCCGGTCTCTGTTTCTGCCCCTTGGCTTCCCCGTGTCTGTCTTTCCCCACCTCTGTCTCTGTCTGTGTCTCTCCTCTGCCTTTTTGCCAGTCTGTGTCTCAGGTCTCCCACCTCCATCTCCTCTCGTCCCTGTCTTCCCGGCCCGGATTCTTTTCCTGTTTGTGTCTCTCGATATATCTCTCCCCTTTTCTCTCAATCTCTCTGTCTCTCCCAGTCTCTCCCTTTATCTCTGTCTCTCCTCATCTCTCTCAGTCTCTCCTGCATCTCTGTCTCTCCCCACCCAGTCTCCCTGTTTCTGTCTCCCTGTCTCTTCATCTCTTGTTTCTGCCATCTGTTCCTTTTCTCATCTCTCTGTCTCTCTCAGTCTCCCAGGCTCTCCCTGTCTCTCCGCATCTCAGGTCTCTGTCTCTCCCCGTCTCTCATGGCTTCTTTTCTCCCCGTCTCTCTCTGTCTCTCCCCTTCTCCGTCTCTGCTGGCCGGGTGGGTCCGGGTGGGTCCGGGACAGCCCGGCCCGGGCGCCGCGGCGAACAATGCCCCATTCACGCGGCCCGCCGGCGCCATGGCAACGCGCCCGCCCCGCCCTCCCCGCGCGCGGGCCGCGCGTGCCAAGAGGATGCCATGGTTACGTCAGGCGCGTGCCCGCCCCGCGCGCCGCCGCCCCGCACGCGCTTTCAGGGCCCGGGCCAGCAGGGGGCGCCCGGCCGCACCGTCTGCCCGGAGTCAGGACTGCAGGGTCCTCCTGCAAGGGGCCTTCAGTGACTCAGTGCCTCAGTTTCCCCATCTGTAAAATGTCGTTGGGGGTCGTTGTGTGTCTGTGAGTTTGCCTTTGCGAGTCAGTGGGACTGCATATGTGTGCGGATTTGTGGGTCCGTGTTCACACGCTTGTGTGCGTGTTTTATGAGGAGCTGCTTGTACTTTGGGGGTGATGGCATCGCCGGGTGTTTGGAAAGGTGTGTCTGTTGGTATCTGTATGTGTGTGTGTGATGGCGGGAGGCAGTCCATGTCATTTGGGTGTGATGGTGTGTCTGTGTGTTTGTGGGTGTGAGACCGAGTGTGTGTCCCGTGTCTGCAAGTCTGGAGACTGTGTGTGTGTGTGTGTGTGTGTGTGTGTGTGTGGTGGGTGACTGTGGTTTGGGTGTGGTCGTGTGGCTGTGAGTCCATGTGACTGTGTGTGGATGGGGGTGTATGCGCGATGGTGGCTGGCTGGCTGTGTTGTTGGTTGTGATTGTGAGTTTGTTTGAATGTTGTTTGTGTGTCTGGGGGTCCACGTTCCCAAACTCATGTGAGCTTATGTGTGGAAATGGGTGTGGATTATGAGGACTGCAGGGGCCTGGCCAAGCCTCCCCGCCCCCTCCCCCGGCCTCCTGGCACAGAAGGGGGTGCCCAGCTGCCTAGGACCTCCAACTCCCCATAGGTTCAGGAGAGCCCCAGATGATGAATATTCATGAGGTGGGGGGGCTGGCACCCATTGCCAACAGCTGCGCGTCCATTAGTCCCCCTCTCTGCTCTACTTGTGCCGACTGCGGAAAGGAGAGGGGGGTATCCTTGCGGGTCTGTCCCTGTCTCCAAAACTCAAAGATGGGTGTGTCCTAGGGACAATTGTGGGGGCAGAATCAGCCTGCCTGGCTGCTTGTGTGGACAGCTAAGGGGCTGTCTCAATGTTGTGACAGGCACTGGGAGAGCAACTGTCGTGTGACAGGTTTTCCCTATAACCGTGGTGCGGATGTCACCCACTGTTGCGTGGAAGCGCAGTCTGGGGACCGTGGGCGTTGCGTGTCAGTGCGAGTGAGATGCGTACCTGTCACCTGCAGCAGGGAGGTTGTGAGCGTGTGCTGTTGGAGTGACTGTGAACAGTGGTCTGTACCTGTCGGCTGCCTGCTCTGTGACACTGTGACAGCAAGAGCGTGCTGTGTGTTATTGAAGCCACCGGGCTGGTTCAAACCCTGATGGAAGGGCAGCTGTGTGCCACACCCTGGGGATGCAATGGTCAGAGCTGCTTCTCTTCCTTGTGACCAAGTGGGACAGTGACTCTGTGTGGCCATGTGGCTAGCACAGCTGCAGAGGCATGCAGGGCTAGAATGTCAGTGTGCCTCTGCTGGCCAGTGTGACGTGGGTGCTGTGTGAGGGTCAGAGTGGCAGGGTGACTGTGCAGCTGAAGGCACATGTCACCAGAATTGGCAAGGGTGTGACAGTGTTTCTGTGTGTGACAGCATAGCCCAGGCTGTGATCCTGTCACTGTGCAGGTGACACTGTGGCAGTGACTGGCTCTGTGTGTGGTTGAAGGTGTGACTGGTTATGTCTGAGGACCTGAGGAGAAAGGCCAGGACTGCCCCATCCCCCCCCAGGCTGCATAGGGAGCTGGGTGCCTCTTGGCATGGGACTGGCAGCCACCCAGCCGGGGGATGCACATCGGCCTGAGACAGGGACACTTAGAGATCCAACACCAGCTAGGGCACAGAGCCTCACCCCTCTGCTTCCCGTCCACTGGCTGGCTCTGGAGGAGTGGGCTCCAGATGCAGCAGGGACCAGTGGGGGATGGGGCAGGGTTTGCTCCTCCAGCCTGGGGGACTCTGGCCTGTGGCTGGGTAGCCCCCAAGGCCCCAGGCCCCAGCATACGTGGCTTGCCCAGGAACTTGGTGTGGCCAACCTCACCCCCTCTGACACCCACACCCTGGGACGGCTTAGCGCTGCTGACGGCCCGGGCAGCCGCACACAGAGGCCCCATTCAGGAGCCAGGGCCAGGTTTCCAGGGCGGGTGGGTCCTGGGCCGGCTGCAAATGAAACGTTTCCCCAACTCCTTCCCCTCCGGCTGCAGAGGAGCGATGTGCGGGAGGCCCTGGTCGGCTGTGCGGCCTGGGCAAGCGTGAGTGCGTGTGTGTGCTTCCTTGTGTGCGTGCGTCATCTGGATGTCTTTGTGTGACTTTTTGTGTGCTACATTTATGGATGATTTTTGAGAGCATCTTGTGCAGTCCTGTGTGAGATATTTGTGTAGCTGTGTGACTTTGTGTGTATCTGTGTGACTGATTCTGGGACTCTGTATACCTGTGTCTGTGTGTGTCCTTGTGACTGGGTGTATGATCTGCATCTCTCTGGGGGTCTGTGTGATGGTGAAGCTCTGTCTTTGTGTGTGTAACCTGGCAATATTTGTGTCACTCTGTGGGTTGCTCTAGGAAGGGTGATGTGGGATGTGTTGTGTGTCTGTGTGGTAGTCTGGAAGGGTGTGTGATGGCATCTGGGTGACTGTGTGTGATTCAGAGTTTTGTATTGCCCCACAGAAGAGGAGGAGGGGGGAGGGGAGAAGAGGAGGGAGGAGGGGAGGAGGGTCTCTATTTTTGTGTGTGTGTTTTGGTGACCCCGTGTGAGTGTGATAGTGGAAGTCTGGTGCCTGCATCCACATATGGTCATGGGTGACCCGCCAGGTGTGCCTCAGGAACGAGGACCTGTAACTCCCCAGGCTGGGTCCCTAATAGGGGTTCCCAGCCTGGGGTACAGACTGTGCCCACCAGGCTGGGCAGGGAGGCACCAGACCGTCGTGGGGTGCAGGGATCCCAGTCCTATCAGGAGGGCTTAGAGCACCCTTTTCTCCCAGCCTGGCAGCACCCATGGCCTGGCTCCCTGCCTATCCTATGTGCCAGATGTTTGCCCACCTCCCCCAAGAGGCCTGCTAAGCTGCCAAGCAGCCCTGGAGCCCGGCATCACCTGGCCCCACCTTCCGTGGCCCGGGATGTGGTTGCCAGAGCCCAAATGTTTCAGCCCTCACCACCCCCACTGTCCCCGGCATCCTGGCCAGGTAGTGCCATGGGCCTGGTTCCCGTCCCTCCCTCCTCCTCCTCCCCCCACACACCTGCATGGTAAGAACACACCTGCTGCCAGCTGCAGCCAGGTGGGCAGCCCAGCAGGGAGGAATGTGGGGATTCCAGCTGTGGCATTCCAGCTGTGCCCAGCTCCCTGGCAGCACCGTCCTCCCTGGAGATTTGTGGAAGACCAGGTGTGCCCTAAGACCTGGGATCTGGGGGAGACAGGGAGTGGCTGGGGTGTCCTCCAGAGCAGTCCCTCTGCCTCCCCATAAACTCTTCCCAGCTGGCAGCTGTGGAGGGGGAGCAGAGTGAGTGCGTGTGCGTGTGTGAGTGCGTGTGTGTGCAGGGTGCAGGGGGGTCTGAGTGCGGGGAAGGGGCGGAGCGTGGATGTGTGTGAGTACGAGGGCCAGTGTCCCGTCCATGTGAGCAGGGGTGGGTGTGGCCTGTGAGTGTGGATGTGAGGAAGAGACTGAGCGCGTGCGCACAGCAGGGTGTCGTGGGGGGGGGCGCGTGAGTGTGAGAGATGGAGGGTAAGTGCTGTGTGGGAATAAACACAATAGCTGTGACGTGGCGGCGAGTGGAGGATCGTGTGCGTGTGTGAGTGGGTGGCCGGGTGTCAAGTGTGTGAATGAAAGATGAGTGATGTGTGTCTCAGGCTGTGTGTCGTGTGTGTGTGTGGATGAAGGCTGGGTGTCCCGTGTGTGGACGAAGGCTGGGTGTCGTGTGTGGTGAAGGCTGGGTGTCGTGTGTGGATGAAGGCTGGGTGTCGCGTGTGTGGATGAAGGCTGGGTGTCGTGTGTGGATGAAGGCTGGGTGTCGCGTGTGTGGAGGAAGGCTGGGTGTTGCGTGTGTGGATGAAGGCTGGGTGTCGTGTGTGGTGAAGGCTGGGTGTCGTGTGTGGATGAAGACTGGGTGTCGCGTGTGTGGATGAAGGCTGGGTGTCGTGTGTGGATGAAGACTGGGTGTCGTGTGTGGATGAAGGCTGGGTGTCGCGTGTGTGGATGAAGGGTGGGTGTTGCGTGTGTGGATGAAGGCTGGGTGTCGCATGTGTGGATTAAGGCTGGGTGTCGCGTGTGTGTGTGAAGGCTGGGTGTCGTGTGTGGATGAAGGCTGGGTGTCGAGTGTGTGGATGAAGCCTGGGTGTCG
>CAUYRT010102607.1:0-12909 GCA_963574885.1 Lepilemur ruficaudatus | reverse complement strand
CATGTTCATTGCAGCATTATTCATAATAGCCAAGATATGGAAACAACCAAACTGTCTGTTGATGGAACAGATGAATGGATAAATTGTGCGTGGGTACACACACACACACGCACACACACACACAATGGAATATTATTCAGCCTTGAAAAAGAAGGAGAGTCCACCATTTGCAACAGCATGGATGAACATAGAGGACATTATGCTAAGTGAAATAAGCCAGACACAGAAAGAAAAATACTGTATGATCTCACTTATATGTAGAATTTAAAACAAACAAAAAACCTCCAAAGCATAGGAAACAGTAAAACAGTGATTGGGAAAGGATGAGAAGATACAGATCAAAGGGTATAAAGTTGCAGTTATGATAGGGTGAATAAGAGTTATAATATACAACATGAGGGCTATAGTTAATAATATCGTATGCTGGTAATTTGTCAAAAGAGTAGATTTTAGGTACTATTACACAAAAGAGGTAACTGTAGGATAATGGATATGTTAATTTGACTGTAGTAATCACTGTGTATATGTATATCAAGGTAAATATTAATATATCAAAATACGTATACCTTAAATACATGCAATAAATTTAAAAATAAAATTTTAAAAATCAGTTGGAAAAATAAATGAGAAGATCTAGAAAAATAGCCAGAAGACTTCATTAAACTTCAAAATTTCTTTTCCAATATTAATTGCGATAACATTTTTTACTCTCTTGTATAGGGTGTTTGTGAACCGAAGTTTAGCCATGGAGAAAATAAAGTGTTTTGGTTTTGATATGGATTACACCCTTGCTGGTGAGTAGCAATTTCTGATTGCCTAAGAAATGCTGCTTTGAGTATGACATAATGGGTCTGCAGTAGGCAATTCAATACATACTTATGGATTTAATTATATATTTGGCTTCCAGAAACTCTTATTATCAAGCTGCTTCTGCTGAGATTTGTGAATATTGAAGTTATCAGATACCCTTGAGATTTGCCTCATGAGTTTGTACAGATAGGTAGAATAAATACTGAATTATATTATTTTAGAGACCCTGATAAGAAACAATATGGTAAAATCATACCTTAATGGATATATTTGGACATTTTTGACTTTTACTCTATTAAACTGTTGTCTAGGGATAAAATTTTGTATCTCTCAGTCTACCACAAGGTAAATTTTTATCAGCTAAAAATTTTAGTATGTTATTAGGGCAAATGGACAATGTCATTTTCCATTGAAATGATTGTACACATAATATGTAAAGGTTTTTTAGAAACTAGAGCTATTGGTTTTGTTCGTTATCACATAATCCTTAAACACCAGCACTGTGATGTTTTTCCCCTCTTGTCTTTGAGATGTATTTGAAATAATCAATAGTTATAACATCTTCTTGGAACTTAGTTAAATATTTTCAGTCTGGTGTAAATGTCATTTAAGAAGTGGTAGGGATGAGGGATAAAGTTGACTATATCTGCAGGTGTGCATGTGTGTGCAACTGTGACAATCAGAAAATAATCTTTTAGAAATTGTCTCTAAAAATGTTTGTCTTTACACAAAAATCTTAAAATGCATAAAATCACTTATCTTCAGGATGTATTTATATAAGTAGCAGTGTTAGAAAACCAACTTGCATCTCAAATTAGACAAATCTCAATTTGATGTTCAATTTAGACCACAGATGTAAATGGATAATATAAATGTACGAAAGTGAACACATGCAGGTACTTGCCACATAGATGTGGCCATGATTTTTCACCAATTTATTAAAAATATACATATGTAGTATATTTGATTTGAATTTTTCGTTTCCTTCCATACTCTGTCATTTGTTTTTCTATTGCCTTAAAGTTGTTTTTGCAGCATTTTAATTCTTTCATATTTTCCTAATTGGATACAGGCACTTTTAGGAGCACTTGTCAGAAAGCATTTGAAAGCACTATACTTTCTTACTGTACATATTGCTATTTGGATGGGGAGAAAAATCTCTCCTTTCAAGAATTTTAGTTCTCCAGAGAAAGGAATGGTGAAATGATTTGGCAGCTGCAAGAGTTAACTACTTAAAGCAGAAATAGAAGTTAATGGGGTCAAAAAGTAACAACCTTTTTTCCCTTGATTATTAAGACAGTGCCATTATATTAAAATATTTCAATAAGTATTTATCGAGAGTCTGTAATGTGCCTGGCACATTTTGTTACTGAGCATTGAGATTATTAGATCTTTCCACAGAATAATGAAAAAATGAACTCTCCTGTGTGTTGAAAAAGTCACTGAATCTTAGTCTTTTAACTTTAATGATACCTTATGATTTCTTCTTTTTATTTGTTTTTTTGTGTTTTTGTAACACCACTTCATATTGTAATGCTTTCTCCTAGTCTGGATACTAATATTCTTTGTGTATATATCATAGTAGCAGTTAACATTTATTATTGTCCTTATTATTTGTCAGGCTCTGTTCCAGGTGCTTTACATAGATATTTAATACATGGATTATCTTCTTTATGTCTCTTATGTAATATTTATAGAAACCCTACGAGGCAGATGCTACTACTGCCATCTCCACTTATAGATGACGCTGAGACATTAAGCACTTACTTTGTCCAAGGACATTTAGCTATGATATAGCTGAACCAAGAGTCAAACCTAAACATACATGTATATATACATATATACACATACAATGTTTAAAATATCACTTTGAATAATGACAATTTATAGTGAGATATTTCAAAGTAATAAGCTCCCTTCCCCTCTTTAAACAAGCAGACCAAGACTTAAGCATTCAAAAGAGCAAAGTCCTGTGAGAGGTCCGTTTGAGAAATTATATACATTAGTCTATCAGTTCTTTGTTGGTGAAAAATGTGATGCCTTCACTTCACAAAGCACATAGGAAAACAAGTTTATTGACTTTATAGTCTCACCTGTTTTCCAGAATGGTAGTCATTAAATTTAGCTGTGAATAACCTTTGGTTGTTTAAAAAACAAACCACACACTTGAAGTACTAAGACTTCATCAGAAAAATGTGCCATGAAATACAGAGACAAGACTAAAAGAAGTGTTGTTTTTTTTTTAAATTTCAAGTATTTGGGATAAATCTCCCTGGAATAAGTGTAGTAGCCTTCCTTACAGGGTAAGTTCTTGTAAAGAATCTGTATTATTTTTGAAGCCTTCTCTTAGACATCATTTTCTCTGTGCAATCCTGATACCTTGGTACATAATTCCTTCCGCGCAATTTATATGTCAGCTGCAGCTTTTGTTTACTTGTCTCCCCATTGGCTTTTAGATTTTTCAAGAACCAGGCCTTTCTTTTTCATATTTGTATTCTATGTGTAGCATAAAGCCTGGCATAAAATAGGTGTCCTGTAAATATTTATTGAATAAATAGTTTGGGTACATTAAGTTTTAGTAATTAGTTTAAAAATCATTTTTGGGGCCAGGCATGGTGGCTCATGTCTGTAATCCTAGCACTTTGGGAAGCTGAGGCGGGAGGATCGTTTGAGCTCAGGAGTTAGAGACCAGCCTGAGCAAAAGTGAGACCCCATCTCTACTAAAAAAATAGAAAGAAATTAACTAGACAACTAAAATATATATATATATATAAATTAGCCAGGCGTGGTGGTACATGCCTGTAGTCCCAGCTACTCGGGAGGCTGAGGCAGGAGGATTGCTTGAGCCCAGGAGTTCGAGGTTGCTGTGAGCTAGGCTGACGACATGGCACTCTAGCCTGGGCAACAGAGTGAGACTCTTGTCTCAAAAAAAAAAAAAAAATCATTTTTGGTACTTTAGTTTGCCCAGTATAAAATATATGCTAATTATTCAAGTGAATTACTTCTAAATATGAATGTATTTTTAATAATTTAATAAACTTTATTGAGAAATAAGTTATATACAATAAAACACATGCATTTTAAGTATACAGGTTAAATTTGAGAAAATATATACACCTGTGTAACCACCACCATAATCCAGATAGAGAATATTTCCATCACTCTAAAATGTTCCTCAATGCCTCTTTGAAGTCAGCTCTCTTCTCCATCCCACTCTTGGCCATAGGGCTTTTTGTCACTATGGGTTAATTTTGCCTTTTTTAGAATTTCATATAAATGGAATCATATAGTATGTACTCTTTTGTTTCTGGCTTCTTTTGTTCAGCATAGTGTTTTTGTGATTCATTCATGCTGTTGCATCTGTAAGTAGTTCATTCTTTTTTTAAAGTGTAAACCCCTAGCATTTTTTTAAAAAATTGAATTTGAAATTATTTTAGACCTATAGAAAAGCTGCAAAAATAATGTGGAGAGTTCTCTTCTCCTCTCTTGTATGGTAACATCTTCCTTGGCCATAGTAAATTATAAAAACTAAGAAATTAACACTAGTATAATACTATTAATTGAACTATAAACTTTATTTTATCAATTTTTTCACTGTTGTCCTTTTCCCATTCCAGGATCCAGTCCAGAATCCCACATTGCATTTAGTTGTCATATCTCCTTAGTCTCTCCCAGTCAGTGATAGTTTTTAAGTCTTTCCTTGTCTTTCATTGCTCTGACACTTTTGAAGAGCACTGGTTAGGTATTTTGTAGAATATTGCACAATTTGAGTTTGTCTGCTTTCTGGTTTATAGATGGCACCTTCCAGCTATGTCCTCACATGGAGGAAGGAATAAGAGATCTCTCTTGGGCCTCTTTTGTAAGGGCACTAATCCCATTTACAAGAGCTCTGTCCTCATGACCTAATCACTTCTCAAAGGCCCTACTTCCTAACACCATCACATTGGTTATTAGATTTCAACATAATTTTAGGATGATGCAAACATTCAGACTATAGCACGTAGTATAAAACTGTTATCTAGCATAATCTGTGAACTGATAATTCTGAGAAATGATATTTTGAGTGATACAGAGTTACCATTTACAGCATGGATGGGTTACTAGTTTTCAGAGTTAGAATGTAGTGAAATTCAGTTCTTCTTGGTGGTTAAAAAAAAAAAAAACAGAAACAAAAATGAATAGGCCAGGTGTGGTGGCTCACACCTGTAATGCTAGCACTTTGGGAGGCCAAGGCAGAAGGATCACTTGAGGTCAGGAGTTTGAGACCAACCTGAGCAAGAGTGAGACCCCATCTCTACAAAAAATAAAAAAATTAGCCAGGCATGGTGGTATGCGCCTGTAGTTCCAGCTACTTGGGAGGCTGAGGCAGGAGGATCACTTGATCCTGGCAGTTTGAGGTTGCAATGAGCTGTGATGATGCCACTGCACGCTAGCCTGGGAGACAGAGCAAGACCCTGTCTTTAAAAAAAAAAAGTGGTGAAATTGATAGAATATAGTGAGCCTAGGATTGGTGATTCTAAAGCCTCTGGATATGTCATCACATCTCAAGGGCAGTCATGTTTTGGAATGGTATGTTAATTGAGAAGTGGTTATTGGCTTATGACCTACCTTACCTACCTTATCACACTGTAAATTTGCCTAAATGTGTTCTGAGGAAACAGTTACATAGAGTTTCCTCAAAGTTTTTTTTCCTTGTTTTCAAATGTGGGAAATACATATAAATTCTTTATGAAAAGGGTGGGAGGTAGGATTTAATTTTGGCAAATGAAGATATTTTCATGAGGAAATGCTGCTTTTGGTCTTCTAGAAAATGGCCACAGAACACCTTCTTTGGAGGAGGAGTATCATGGTTGGTTTTTATTTTGATTTGTCAACTTTTTTATTTATGGTTCATATTGGTAGACAAGAAAATTTTCTCTGAATAATGCTGATGTTTTGAGAACTCTGTTCTTTTTGTCAAATGTTGCAGTTTATAGAATTAGTGGTGAATAATCATTTAAATCTTTGATTTGTCACTAATAAATGAGGAAGAGGATAATTAAAGCAAAAATATATATGTGGACTGTAGGAATGTTAAGCTATATTTATATAATAATTCTAAACTTACAATTTTCCAAAAGTAAAGTAAATTCTATAGACCTTTGATAGAATGATGTTAAGGGAGGGTAAGGGGAGTTTGTTGTTAGATATTTCTTGAGAGTAATTTATCAAAAGAGAAATCGATGGCTTTATATTAAAATGTTTTTTATTTTGCTTACAGTTTGGTAGTCATTTATTCCACTAGTGAAGTGTGTCACACAGTGTTCAGTAACGTAATCCTTTCTGATGGGAGTCTCAATATACTCATCTCATCTGAATGCCAGCTTAATACCTCAAACATTTTTCAGAGACGATCCCTTTATCATCAACTATCCCTGTAATTGAAGCCCGCTATGCATTTTTTGTTTTTATTAATTTGTTTGCGAGATTTTTGTGTAAGATTGACATTTTTGTATAGAATAGAAACCAAGAAATGCAAAAAACTTATTGACATATACTAATTTCTTCTGATTGTCTTGGACCTAAATCAGTATCAATCCTTAATCTACTACCTATAGAATGCCAGTATTAGTATTTAATTCTTTATCTCTGTAATACTGTAGATTAACACTTTATTTCTCTAATGGGATTATGCATATCATTTGTGCTTTAACTACAGTTGACCCTTGAACAACTCAGGGGTTAGGGGCACTGACCTCCATGCAGTTGAAAATCCATGAATAACTTTTGACTCCCCAAAACTTTACTCATAGCCTCCTGTTGACTGAAAACCTTACTGATAACATCAACAGTTGATTAACACATATTTTGTATGTCATATGTATTATATACTGTATTATGATTAAGCTAGAGTAAAGAAAATGTTAAGAAAATCATAAGAGAAAATACATTTACTGTTCATTAAGTGGAAGTGAATCAAATCATCATTGAAGGTCTTCATCCTTATCTTGACATTGAGCCGGCTGAGGAGGAGGAAGAAGAAGAGGAGGGTTTGGTCTTACTGACTCGGGGGTGGCAGAAATGGAAGAGGTGGGGGAGGTGGATGGGGAGGCAGGAGAGGCAGGCACATGTGGTGTAACTTTTATTGAAAATGATCCATGTATAAATGGATCTGTGCAGTTCAAGAGTCAACTTGTACAGATGAGTGTATATATGAAAATAATGTTTAAAATTTAGATAATACTGAACTACATATGTTAGCTTTGCTACAGGCCAAGAATAGACTTTTTGTGTAAAAAATACCTATCAAGACAATTTACAATTCCTCTCTTATCCCAAATTCCTTTAGCAACGTTCTTTGCACATGAAACATATCTGGATCTGGTCCTTTGCATTTTGACTTCCTCTGCAGATAATTATTTTTCTTTTCCCTTTTTCGAGGCTTCTTTTTCCCTTAATTAAACCTATTGGGTGCTCCAGTTTCCTATGTTATTGAGTTGCCTGGATATAGGTCCTTTTTAGACCCTACATTTCCAGTTTTGGTCCTTACCTGAGTATAGTCTTTTAGCTTTTTTATGGTCATATGGGACAGACAGGATGGGTCAGGCTAAGTTATTTCTGAGGACAAAACCATCTAAACAAGATCTTGAAAGTCAACCTAAGATAGGTCTTTGGACTTGAGAGAGAGCAAGAATGAAGGAACTAATCTATACTATTTGTGAATTTTGTTTTTTTGATTTTATTTGCATAGAACACCAAAAATGTTATGTTGCTGAATTTATTGTTACTAATAGTGAACAGTAGAGTGAAAATAGAAAACAGAATTGGCATTTTTCAGGTGGCAAATAAGCATAAACAGACCTGTGGTTTCTATTACTCTTAGTGTTCTGTTACTTAGTTTTATAATATTATACCCTGAAATCTATTTCTGAGGTTTCAAATGAGAAATTCTTTTCTGAGTAAATGAGTGACATAAAGTACTTACTATCACCTCCTCATGGTTACAGATCACCGTCTGACAGACTGCTAATCTGCAAAATGTGGTTTCTTTAAGAAGTAAAATGCTAGCCAACAGCTCTTTAGTCAGAGTAATCTGAGTGTTAGAAGTGATTTTCTTAAAAGCCAGAATAATCCTCTTTCTGTTTTGTATAAGTCTGATACATGAGTTTAGGTCCAGTCTTATTTTTATTCTTACCCTAGAGGCTATATTGGTTGGAGGAAAAAACCTCAGTGTGATAGACCTGGGTTTGGATCCCAGCTCTGCCTTGTTCTAGCTCAGGGGTAAGGAACTTTTTCATGTTGGAAGGCTGCATTAATTTAGCTGTAATCAGATAAGGCTGCATTCAAGAAACTTCAATCAGATATACTTAAAAATGTAATTATTTTGTATAAATATAACCGTTATGTACTTAATCATTTCTAAAAATGAAAACTATTTTAATTTTGATAGAGACTGGGTCTCGCTCTTGCTCAGGCTAGTCTCGAACTCCTGGGCTCAAGCAATCCTGCCGCCTCGCCTCAGCCTCCCAAAATGCTAGGATTACAAGCATGAGCCACCACACCCAGCCTAAACAATGACTTTAAAATGTCATCTACTGAGAACTTGATCAATTCCATCTATAGTTCTTTTGGTTCCTTGGTAATATCAACTAGGTGAGGCTGAAATGCTAATTTGAGCGTGATTCTCAAAGTCAGTGAACCTTTCATTGTGTTCGCCAATTAATAGGTCTGTAACAGCTGTGTATTCTTCAGATTATTTGCATATGTCATCCTCATCAGTGACCTTTGCTAACTGGGGAAAATGTTCATCTGAAATTTCCTTTTGAAGAAGTGTTTTGAAAAAAGATAGCTTTTTTTGACATGCTTGGATTTTTTTTTTTTTGCCACATACCATATATAGACTTAGTTTTACCTTGGAAAGAAATATTCAAGTCATTTTGATTTGACATGATATTATGCAGAAATGCTGCGTTCCTATCGAAATCTTTCAGGAATTTACATTGCTGATCCTGTTCTTCATAAAATTTAACTATCTGTTCTCACAGAGATAAAATTTTGACTGACACCTGTCCCTGTGTTAGCCAACACTCTTTAGAATGATAGGGCAAATCCACATTGAATACCTCATCGTTCAACTTTAGCATGTTACAAAACTGATGATTCCCTGTTGTATTTGCATGAACATAGTTAACGCTTATACCTTGTTGCAAAGTGTAACTTAAAATAGTAGCTTTAGCACAGAGATTTTGCTGATGCAAGATACAATGAAAAGAAATTAGAGCATCTGGAGCTGTTAATGGTTTTTTTTTAATCTGTGCAAATAAACCCTTCATGTTTTCCTATCATGGAAGGCACACCATATGTACATACACTTAATAAATTTACTAAATTAATTCTAACTTCATGACATTTATCTTGAAAGTTGTTGAAAATATCTATTCCCCCATGTTCTGTTTACAAGAGTGCTCAAAGCGAGTAATTTCACAGCGAAGAACATCTGTTATGACCTGAATGAAGTATAAAACCTGCACCAAGTCAGTAGTATCAGTTGATTCATCCAAAGTAATTGAATAATATATATTTTCCTTTTGAAGTATTGCATGAAGTTCTGTTAAGGCCAATTCATGCTGCTAATCAGTTATGGTTCTCCTTGAAAGAGTTGTTTGTACTTTGAAATGTTATCAAGGTCTAAGCATCCTCCAACTTCAACAATGCATTCTTTTACAATTTCTACATCCTGAATGGCTTCCCTTTTTTCCCCGAATATATAAGCTACTTTATAAGTTACTTCAGTGGTATTATTTCCAGGTCTTATTGCTGCTTGAAAGAATTATCTTGCTTTTCATCTTTTAATTTATGCAATGCAACCTTTTGTATCTCTCCCTCTAATTTAAAATATTTGTGGTCCCTACGAGTGTTGTAATAATGAGGAGTATTGAATTTCTTTAATGTTAATTTTGCAGTATCACAAGGCAAGCAAATCATCTTATCTTTAGCAGAAACAAGATAATATTGCAGTTTCCAATTCTCATTAAAAAGTCTGTTTTCTTCCTTCAGCATTTTCTTCATCTTCTTTGACATGATGAGCTGTTAAGTAGACAAAATTTAAAAATAGTGTCGAGCTGTGCAGCTATTCACAAATTCCACTTCAAAAGCTGATAACAGACTGACATACTCGACCCCCGTAAACTCTCACCAGCCAGCCTGGTATGGTAGTGGCACCAGTCAGGCAGGGGAAGTTAGAACTAAATCATGAGCATAGTAGCCGTCGATTTAGCCCTTATGGCTTACTAATGTTCTAATTGTGCCAGTCAATCTGGGATGATTATTTCATTGAAACTTACTTTATTCTTTGGTATTTTAAATATGTTCATTTTAAAAATAAAATAAAAATAAACAAAAGTATATTAATAAAAATAAAAGGATTTGTTCTGTAAAATTTGGATTCAGTCAAAAGGCTGTACTTGAGGACATAGAAGGCGACAGGTTCCTCACCCATGTTGTATCTCTTGACCACCATCATGTTACTTCACCTCTCTGTGCCTCAATTTCTTCATTTAATTAAAAAAAAAGTGGGGGTGTGATAGGGATAAACTTTAAGTGTAACGTGTAAATGAAATAGTGTATATAAAATGATCAGTGTAATGAAAGTATTTCTCTTCTTCTGCTAGTGATACCAAAGTATTAATATACTGAACTTGAGCTGTAAGGGAAAAATCTAAGGAATAAGGAGAAAAATATCAATATTAACCTCATTTACACTCCAATCTATTGTGGAAAAACCTGGAATACTAGGCAGATAGAATGGAATATTTAATCACTCTTATTTTTAATTTTTTTTAAGTATTGTTAATGATCATGAACTTAATAGAAAGTTAAAGTTCTTCTCTGATCAGCTTTTAATGACAAGGTATTTTGGCATCAGTATGTTTCCATGTAAATGAAGCAGTGTTTCAATGAAGGGTTATTTTTTAGCAGTATCATGGTAAAGGAGATACATTTTGGAGATCAGGTCCTTACTTAAATAAAAAAAAAAAATCTTTCTTTATGACAGGGGTATTTGTTTCTAATAGGTACAAGGGAGTTACTTGCTCAAGCTTATAATCCCAGCAACTTGGGAGGCTGCATCAGAAGGATCACTTGAGCCCAGGAGATCAAGGCTACGGTTAGCTATGATCGTGCCACTGCACTCCAGCCTGGGCAACAGAGTTAGACTCTGTCTTTTAAATAAAAATAATAATAAAAAACAAAAGAGAGTACCAGGAAAGAAATTTAAGAAAAAGTAGCTCCTTAGTGTTGGTAAATCAGAGAGGGTTATTCTGCTACTAGCAGAAGCATCTCAGGACCTTTGATCTTTGTCCTCTCATGCATAGTAGATGCACTGTGATTTTGTTTTATTGTTATTGGAATGGACTCAACTCACTTGACATTTAAGTGAACATTTTTTGCATGGTGTGTTTACTTGGACTAGAGTCCAGTCCAGGGCACTTATCATGTTTCTGTCAGCAATTGTATATCCTCACTAAACGTACTGGCTTTAGAGGAGTGAGAAAAATAATCTGAAGTAAGAAGTATTACTTGGTATTGGTGTATTGTCACTATAGACATCTAAAATAAGCCAGAGCATTTTCTTTTTTCTTTTTTTGTGGTAAAATATACATAACATAAAATTTACCACTTTTAAGTGTATGATTCAGTGGCATTAAGTACATTTACAGTGTTGTGCAATGCTTACCACTATCCATTTCCAGAACTTTTTCATCATCTCAAACAGAAACTTCATACCCATGAAGTAATAACTCGCCATTCCCTCCTCCCTCCAGTCCCTAGTAACTTCTGTTCTACTTTCTGTCTCTGTGAATTTGCCTATTCTGGATATTTCATAAGAGCAGAATCATGTAATATTTGTTTTTATGTCTGGCTTACTTCCTTTTTTTATTTTTTTTGAGACAGAGTCTCACTCTGTTGCCCGTGCTAGAGTG
Organism: Lepilemur ruficaudatus; assembly: GCA_963574885.1. NCBI lineage: Eukaryota > Metazoa > Chordata > Mammalia > Primates > Lepilemuridae > Lepilemur > Lepilemur ruficaudatus. Next base: position 1,138 of record CAUYRT010102607.1, on the reverse strand, counting down.
CCGTGGCGTTAGCCTAGCTCACAGCAACCTCAAACTCCTGGGCTTTAAGCAATCCTTCTGCCTCAGCCTCCCGAGAAGCTGGGACTACAGGCACATGCTACCATGCCCACTAATTTTTTGTATATATTTTTAGTTGTCCAGCTAATTTCTTTCTGTTTTTTTTTTAGCAGAGACTGGGTCTCGCTCTTGCTCAGGGTGGTCTCAAACTCCTGACCTTGAGCAATCCACCTGCCCCGGCCTCCCAGAGTGCTAGGATTATAGGCGTGAGCCACCGCACCCGGCCTGTCTGGCTTATTTCTATTAGCACAACGTTTTTAAAGTTTGTCCATGTTGTAGCATGTATCATAATTTCATTCCTTTTTAAGGCTGAATGATATTCTATTGTAGGTATATACCAAATTTTTTTTTTTTTTTTGAGACAAGCTGGTCTGGAACTCCTGGCCTCAAGTGATCCTCTCTCCTCAGCCTCCCAAAGTACTGGGATTAGAAGTGTGAGCACCATGCCTGCCCACATTTTATTTATCTGTTCATCTGTTGACAGGCATTTGGATTGTTTCCACTTTTTGCTATTGTGAATAGGCTGCTAAGAACATTGGTGTACAAATACCTGAGTTCCTGCTTTCGGTTCTTTCAGGTATATACCCAGGAATGGAATTGGTAGATCATGTAGTAATTCTGTGTTTAGGTTTTGAGGAACCACCAAACTGTTTTCCACAGAGGCTATAACATCTTGAATTCCCTTCAGCAATTCATGAGGGTTCCAGTTTCTCCACATCCTTGGCAATACTTGTTGTTTTCAGGTTTTTCTGTTTTGATAATAGTTACCCACTGGCTGTGACTGTTAAGGTGTATTATGGGTTTATTATGGTTTTGATTTACATTACCCTACTTGCTAGTGATGTTAAACATCTTTTCATGTGCTTATTTGATCATTCATATATCTTTTTTTGAGAAATGTCAGCTTTTTGAATTGGGCTTTTTTTTTTTTTTTTTTTTTTGAGACAGAGTCTCACTCTGTTGCCCAGGCTAGAGTGAGTGCCGTGGCGTCAGCCTAGCTCACAGCAACCTCAAACTCCTGGGCTTAAGCAATCCTTCTGCCTCAGCCTCCCGGGTAGCTGGGACTACAGGCATGCACCAC
>CAUYRT010102604.1:0-20441 GCA_963574885.1 Lepilemur ruficaudatus | reverse complement strand
TTGAATGTAACAAGATAAGTCAACTTGAGTGGTAATATATTTTGGGAAATCAGCTCACTACAAATTGTGACTGTAAACATTGTACTGTAAATGTTTTGTAGTTTTCCCCCAATAAAATTTTCAGAAGAAAAAAAAAAAAGAAAGCCCAGGACCAGATGGATTCACCAGAATCCTAGCTGAATTCAACCAGACCTACAAAGAAGAACTGGCACCTATCATACTGACACTCTTCCATAACATCGAGGAGGGAATCCTAACTCATTTTCTATGAAGCCAGTATCACCCCAATACCAAAAACAGAAAGGACTGCACAGAAAAAGAAAACTACAGACCAATATCTCTCATGAATATAGATACAAATATCTTCAACAAAATCTAGCAAAATGAATATAACAGTACATCAAAAATAATTCACTATGATCAAGTGGGTTTCATCCCAGGGATGCAAGGGTGCTTCAACATATGCAAATCAATAAATGTGATTCACCACATAAACAGAATATAACTCAAAATAATAAAAGCCACATATGACAATCCCACAGCCAACATCATGCTAAATGGGGAAAAGTTGAAAACATTCCCACTAAGAACTGGAACAAGACAAGAGTGTGCCCACTATTACCACTTCTATAGAATATAGAGCTGGAACTCCTAGCCAGACCAATAAGGCAAGAGAGAAATAAAGGGCATTAAAATAGGAAAAGAGGGGTTTAAACAATCACTGTTTGCTGATAATATGATCTTGTATTTAGAAAATCTTAAAGACTCCTCCAAAAGACTCCTAAAATTGATAAATAAATTCAGTAAAGTCTCAGGTTATAAAATTAATGTACTCAAGTAACACTTCAATATACTAATAACAATCAAGCTGAGAGTCAAATCAAGAACTCAATACCACTTACAATAGCTGCAAAAAATATATACCTATGAATGTACTTAACTAAGGAGGTGAAAGAGCTATATAAGGACAACTACAAAACACTGATGAAAGAAATCCTAGTTGACACAAACAAATGGAAAAACATTCCTTGCCCATGGATTGGAAAAATCAATATTGTTACAATGTCCATATTGCCCAAATGTGATTTAAAGATTCAATGAAATTCTCATCAAAATACCAATGTCATTTTAATAGAACTTGAAAAAACAACCTTAAATTTCATGTGGAATCAAAAAAGACCCTAAGTAGCCAAAGTAATCCTAAGCAAAAAGAACAAATCCGGAGTCATTACATTACTTGATTTCAAATTATATTATTATCAAGGCTATAGTAACCAAGACAGTATGGTACTGGTATGAAGGTAGACTCATATAGACAGATGGAACAGAATAGAGAATACAGAAGTAAAACTATTTAGCTACAATGAATTGATTTTTGACAAAGCAGAGAAAAATATACCCTGGGGAAAGGATGCCCTATTCAATAAATAATGCTGGGAAAATAGAAGAACCACATGCAGAAAAATGAAACTGGATCCCTATCTCACACTATGTATAAAAATTAACTTAATATGAGTGAAATGCTTAAATGTAAGACCTGAAATCATAAAAATTCTAGAAGAAAATTTAGGAAAAACTCTTTTGGACATTGGCCTATGCAACGAATTTATGACTAAGACTTCAAAAGCAAATATGACAATGAAAATAAATAAATGGGACTTAACTAAAAAGTTTATGCATAGCAAAGGAAATAGTCAACAAAGTAAATAGATGACCCCGTACAGAATGGGAGAAAATATTTGCACACTATATATCTGACAAAGTACTGATATCCAGAATCTACAGGGAACTCAAATCAGTAAGACAAAAGCAACCTCATCAAAAAGTGGTCAAAATACATGAACAGATTTTTTTCGAAAGAAAATGTCCAAAAATCAACAAACATATGAAAAAATGTTCAACATCATTAATCAAGGAAATGCAAATTAAAACCACAGTGAGATACCACCTTACTACCCCTGTCAGAAAGGCCATTATTATAAGTCAAAAAAACAATAGATGGGTGAAAAGGAAATGCTTATACACTGTTTGTGGGAACGTAAATTAGTACAATCTCTACGAAAAACAGTATGGTGATTCCTCACAGAATTAAAAGGAGACCTATCATTCCATCCAACAATCCCACTACTGGGTATCTACCCAGAGGAAAAGACGTCATTATATCTCAAAGACACCTGCACACATAAGTTTATTGCAGCACAATTCACAATTGCAAAGATGTGGAATCAACTTAGGTGTGCATCAACTGATGAGTGGATAAAGAAAATGTGAAAGATATATATATCTCATACACACACCATGAAGTACTACTCAGCCATAAAAAGGATTGAAATAATGTCTTTTTCAGCAACTTGGATGGAAATGGAGAGCATTATTCTAATTGAAGTATCTCAGGAATGGAAAAAAAAATACCAAACATTCTCACCTATTAGTGGGAATTAAATGATATGTATATATAATCATAAAGTGGTGTAATGGACATTGAAAACTAAGAAAGGAGGATGGAGAGAGGAGCGTGAGGGCTAAAAAATTGCCTATCAGGTACAATGTACACTATTCTGGTGATGGCTATACTAAAAGCCCCGACTTCAGCATGATACAATTCATCCATGTAACAAAAAACACTTGTACCCCCTAAATCTATTGTAATAAAAAAACAACAAAAAGAAAATGCATGTTTTGCATTCTGCTGTTTCAAAAATTCATTGAATCATTTCAAATTTATTTCTAGAATTTCTATTTTTTCCAATTTTGTCTACTTATCTGATATTTTTTGATTCATGCTTATTTTTGTCATTGCTCATTTTGTTTCTTTAAACATTTCATACATAGTTCTTTTGGATGCTGGGACTGACAATTTCAAAATATTCAAGTCTTTCAGGTATTAGTTTATTAATTTGTTATTTCTTGTTCTTGCTGAATTTGACTCAAAGTGGCTTACTTTCTTATGTGTGTAGCAATTTTTGTCATTTTTATATCTGGAGAAATTTCAAGCCAACTCTGTAGGATTTTTATACATCTTAAAGGTTTGGCTTCAGAGCAGATAGCTTACACTCAGCTTGTCTTCCAAGAATCAATATTCCCTAAAATGGGTTGCTAGAGGACTTGGCCTGAGAGCTTCCTTGGCTCTCCTTGCTGCCACACATCTAGCACATCTAGGAGTTTTCTTAACTCCTTGCATCTCTGACTCTGACATACTGGCTCCACTTTGGTAGCTGCTCTAGTTCCCAGCTACTGAAAGCTTTAGAATTTTAGGACATTAGAACACTTTAGTTCCAATTTCTGCTTCATCATTGACATACTGTTGTTAGCCAAGATTCATTATCTTCTCTTTTAACTCTGTAAATTAGACATTATGATAGTAGTGATTTTTTTCTAAACATTTTATTTTTAACATTTTATTTGCTTATCACCTCTACTTGTAAAGCAGGTGTATTGTCAGGGGGATATACCTTCTTTAAACATTAATGGAAATTTCTCTTATTTATTTTAGTAAGCAAACAGTAAAATCTTCTTACAGTGGGTCTGCAGGGAGGCAGAAAAAAATTGCACACTTGACATAATATTTTGTTTCATGCCAGGTTCCTCTCCCATAAACTTTATTTCAGTGAGGAAATCATGGTCTGTAGTTTGAGCTAGCAATTTACAGATTAGTAGACAAGAAGATTTATTGAACTAAACAGTAAAAAGGAAAAGCCATTTTATAATGCATGATAGAATAGTCTAACCAAAAAACTGTTGCCTTCCCTAGTCTATACATAAATCAGTGCCTTATCATTTCTGTGCAGTCATGCTTAACATTTTTTTACCCTGGAATTATGGGCAAAATCTTTGTAATACAGGCATTAGAATACATTTTTTATGTCACATCTAATAAGCATTTAAAAAATGCCATTCTTCTAATTTGTTTCATTTTTGTTCTGACTCTCTCTGTTAGAAACTCCCAATCCAGTAACTCACTCTGTATGCCACGAACAGATCCTGAGCAGCCCTGTGCAGGTAGCTCACTTTCAGATGCGACACATTGCTCTGCATGCAGAAAATAGGGAATTCAAAATAAATACTTCAGCCTTAATATTTTCAGGGGTTGTTTTCTGTTGCAGAAGGTATAGTTTTAGAGGTTATTATTACTAAGGATATGGGTAAGATCTGTTTGATGCTGGTATGGTTTTTGCTGTTCTCAATTTGACGCTTAAGGGGTAAATGTTTTTCTATTGTTCATAATTCCATTCTTCATTTCCTTCTCTTTCCTTTCTATTTATACTGCTGCTCCAGCTTCAATGCAGAAATCGCTGTTGACAAGAAGAGATGTGTATAATGTGAATTATCTAAGTCAGGTTGTATCTGCATCATCAGTAAATTGTTTAGCATCAGCTTCTAGCATTGCTATACAATCGTGAAAGGTAGTGAAAATCTGAGACATATAATATCCAGTACTCTTATATCTTAGTTCCTTATGTGTAGGAAAAAAAATCCTATGCTTGGGAAAATTTGTAAAAGAGGAGATGTTTTGACAGAGAAAATGATTTTCTTGTTAATTAGGCAAGTGATAAGTAAAGTAATTAATTTAAAAGTTAAAGCAAATAAGCCGTATTTATACCTCAAGTTTGTGAATATTTCGTATAAAAAAGCTTTGGTAAGATGTAGTACATAAAATGCATGTCAGAGTTATATGTACAGTCTGAAGACTAAATAAATCCCATTTTCTTGTAGGCTAAGTGGTACAACATTATTAGCACCATAGAAACCCTTGGGTGACTCTCCCAGCTTCCAGCCCCCTCTTTGCTTCCAAGAAGGCACTACCCTTCTGAAATTCTGAATTTCTGTTAATCTTTCCCTCTTTTCTTTTCTAATTTTAGAAAAATATGTCTCCGTAAACAATATAAAATTTTGCCTTTATTTAAAAAATCACATGAGTGAAATTATATTGTATGTTTTCTTCTCTGAGTTGCTTGTTTATTGTTGCTAATGAGATAGGCCATTTACTTTTGCTATTGTATTCCATTGTGTTTATGTGTGTATATATGTGAGTATACATATGTGTGTATACATATAGTTTCAAACACATACTAGCTAGAAATATTTGCAATGTTTCTAGGTTTTTTTGGTTATGGTTAACATTACTGCTGTGAATAATAATGACAATAAAAATAGCTAAAGCTATAATACTTACTATGTGCCAGGTACTGTTCTAAGCACTTTATGTATATTATTTAAATATCAATACAAGCCTATGAGGTAGGTGCTACTATTATTATCAACTTATGGTTGAGGAGACTGAAGCATAAAAATGTTAATAAATTAAGCAGAGATGAGATTTCAACCCAAGAGCCTGGCTACAGTCTATGCTCTTAATCACTGGTGTTCTGTTCCTTGATTCTCATAATGCTTCTGAAACACATATGCAAAGGTTTCTTGACACTTAATGCATAGACATGGAGCTTCTGGATTATAGGGTTTGCACACACTCCACTTTGCCAGGTAGTGGTAACCTTTCCCAAGGAGTTGTTCCAATTTACCCTGCTATTAGCAGTGGAAGAGAATTTTTGTTAACACACATCCTAGCTAACACTTCATATCATCTAGCTTCTTGAATTTTATGACTTTTATAGGTATAGACAGGAATTTGTGATTTTAATTTTTTTCCTGATTATTAGTGAAGCTCATCATTTTTCATATATTTCAGGGAATTTTGTGTTTTCTACTCTGTGTAAAGTCTTTTTGTTTTTTTTCCTACCATTTTTTCCTATGTGAATGTTTGTCTTTTATTAATTGGCTTATAGGATTTTTATATTTTTAGATAATATGTCTTTGTGGCTAATATATGTTGCTAATATCTTCTCCTAGTTTATGGCTTGCCTTTTAAATTTTGGCCAACAGAAGTTCTTAATTTTACTATCATCAAATTTATAATTTTCTTTATGGTATGTACTTTTTGTATTTTAGCTAAAGTCACGAACCCTATTTTTACATGGCATTCTAATAGTTTTATAGATTTCTCTTTCAATTATAAATATTTAAACTTTTTGTGGTAATGTAGCAATATACTTTTATTTTCTTTCTATGTGATAACTAATTGGCTCAGTAGTAAGTATTAGAGAGTCCATCTTTTCCCCACTCATCAGAAGCTCCCATTCTATTACCAATCCCACAGGGGTGTGTGCATGTGTACATGCATAGGAATTTATAGATTCATGATATAACTCTCCTTTTATTTGTGTTTTATTTATTGCCTTTCCAAAAATTAATAGCTTTATCACAAGGGTTATCCAGAATTCAGTTTTTTAAAAAGATTTCTCTCTAGTACTTGATTTTGTTGTTGTTTACAGAAAAATGATATCATACAGAAAACTGTATTTTCTGTTTATGTTGATATATAGAAACCGTATTTTATATTTTTATTTAAAAATATTTATATTTTTATTTCTAGCACTTTAAATACTAACAATTACCTGTGGATTATTTTGTGGTTTTGGTAGATAATTATATAGTCTAAGAATTATGACTTGTTTTCTAACTTACCAATTGTGAAAATTTTAGTTTTCATTTCTTCTCTTATTCTTAGGACAGAACCTCTAATACAACGTTGAATAAAAGTGGTGATAGCAACTATTCTTGTATCATTTCTGATTTTAAGGAAAATTATTTTATAATGTCACCCCAAAGTATGATACTTACCAAAGAGTTTCATAATATTCTTAATCAGATTAAAAACAATGTTTATTCTCATTTGAAATTTATCATTAATGGATATTGAATTTTATTAACTTATTTTTGTGTGTTAAAATTGTATATTTTTTCTTCTCAGTTTGTATATGTGGAAAATTACATTAACTGATTTTATAATATTACACTTTGTATACTTAAAATTAAGCAATATATATTTTTTCCTCTGGAACAATTAATATGGAGTTGTCAGATAAAATATAGGACACAGAGTTAAATTTGATTTTTAGATAAACTATGAATAAAAATGTATTTTTATCTGTTAAATCTGGCAATCTTAAATTCATGAACATAAAAATGCTTTAACTCCTATTATTCCCTTTAACTCCTATTATCCCTTTTGAGCCTGTTGCCACCCACCTACACATGAGACATCCTTATTTTATGCTCTATGTTTGTTTAGATTTACTCACATATTTACCAGTATCTTTGTCCATTATTCTTTCTTCATCTGTGGTCTCTATTTGGGATCATTATACTTCTTTCTGAAGTATAGCTTTTAAAATTTAAAACTCTCATTAACTCTCTCAACTTGAAAATACCTTTATTCACCCTCATTCTTGGCTGATATTTGATGAGTATAAAATTTGAAGTTGATAGTTACTTCATCCCAGCACATTGAAGACAATATTCATGACATCTATTTTTTCTTGTTCCTGTTGTGAAGTCAGCTACCAGTAGAATTGCCTTCCTGTTGTGTGTAATTTGTTCTTTCTCCTTGGCTTATTTAAAGACTTTTTTGGTCTGTTTCACAGTTTTCTTATTATGTGTCATCTTACAGGTTCATTTTATTTACCTTCTTGGCATTCATAGAAGTGAGAATTAGTGTTTATGAACATTCCAGAACATTTACAACTATTATCTCTTTCTATGATTGCCTATCCCTCTTTTTCTCTACAATATCCATCTGAAACAACAGTTAGATATTGGTACCCCTTTTCTGTCTATGCTCCTTACTCTCTTCCTTGTTTTTCATGTGTCTCTCTAGACTGTTTTCTGGTCAATGCCTCTTCCAGTTCATAATTTATACCTATTGCTGAATTTAATTCATTTATTGACTTTTCAACTTTAGTTGGTATGGTATTTATTTCTTGAGATTTTATTTGTTTCCTTTTCAAATCTACATGTTAGTTTTTATAGTCTCTTAGTTGTGGGTCAAACGATCAAATTACTCTTTTGTTTAAACAGGATAAATATAGTTATTCTTTAGTTTGTTTCTGACAATTCCTTTTCTTGATGTTTGCCAGCTTGTTTCTGCTGTTATTTCTGCAGACTTTTACTTACAGTGTCTTTTTGTGTGTGTGTATTGTGTGATTTTTTTTTTTTTTGGTTGTAAGTTGTTTATCCTTGGAACTTTATCTGGGGGGATTATTTGAGAGTTGTGTCAAAAGTTGCATTTTCTTCTGCCAGTTGCTTGAGGACAGTACCAATCCAAATTACTCCAAATTAAATTTACTATTGAGGATTTAAAATATTATAGGAAGCATGGTTTGACATTCAACAAAAATAAGAACAAAGTCCCAGTAAACAGTTTCCAGCTACCTGGAGCATCTTATCCTAAATTACCCACATAGTGAGAACACTGCCTTCGTCTCTTGTTTCTAACTCCATAAACCTGTCAGAATATCAAGGTCTCAAACTCTCAGGTGAATGCTAGATTTATTATTTCTTACCTTTCAGGATGAGCAGGTATGCTTTAATTTTGTTTGAAAGCTTTGTGGATTCCTAATTATCATGCCAGTTCAGCAATGTATTTAAAAGAAAATATGGTATTTTATCTAGAATTTTAATTGATTCAGTTGAGACAATGATTAAGGGTATCTCATCAGCCATACTTCTAGAAACAATAATGTATAACAATTTAATAATTATAATCACAATCATAATAGCTAACATCTGTTGATCATTATGTGTAGGTGTTATTTAATGTAATTTTTGCAGCAAACATATAAAATACTATTTTTATCTCAATTACCAGTGATAATATTGAGACTCAAGATCATATAACCTTATGTAGTGGAGATGGAACTCTGACTCATGCTTGACTTTAAAGGCAATAGTTGTAGCCATTATGATATATAAACCCTATCACTTCTGTAGTATTTCCCAAACACCATGGCAAAGTGGAAGTGCAGTGCCTTGCCTTTGAGTAGGGGAATCGTTTAAACCAAATGATCTTAGAAAAGAGGTAATAGCTTAAATCTACAGCAAGAGATAAATGTCTACAAGACTTTTATATTTGGGATAAATGTGCTCCTAAATGATTGCTTATTTATCAAAACAAAAGTTTTCTTTGTTGTTTTATGTATCTTTTCTAAGAAATTCACAGTATTATTTAAAAAAATCAGGGATAGTGTTTCCTTCTATTAATAACGTCTTTTCAGGAGTCACACAATGTGGGGCAGGGGGATCCAGAAATAAGAGAGTTTGCATCTTTCTTTGAGGCATCTGGCTGTAAAGTGCTTAACAGACTTGATGATTGAGTAGGAGATGAGTTCAGTGTGTTTTTTAAAATAAGATTTCTTTGAGGGAAGCCTCATATTTTAAAACAATTGCTTTAAAGACACCATTCAATGATTTCATTCTCTGTTAATTCCTTTAAGTAAAATTCTTTTAGATTGTTATCTTTATAGAATATGAAGACATTAAGTATTGGGAGGAAACTTCCTGCCTGATGTGAGATATTTGTCTTTTTTAAAGCATATATTACAAAGAATTTAACGGACAATAGTGTCATAAACTTACCAAATTTCTGAATTAGCCCAAATAAAGTTGGAAACAATTGATAATTAGTAATTGCTGACAGCAGAGAGAATGGAAATCAGTAGTTAATTTTTCTTTCTTGATGAACTATTTTCATAGACAATCAACCAACAGATTGTCTGAAGTTTGAATTAGAGCTTTTCCTCTTGCTTAAAAAATTCCACTTATAATACTTGGAATTTTTTTATTATCCGAGTAAGATTTTAATTCTAACGCATATAAAGTTTTTTTGCCTTTAGACATTAACTTTTTATCTCAAATGAAACAGATGGTTGGATTCTGGTTTGTTTTCTAACCATCAGTCTAGGTAACTGAAGTGAGAAGAAACTATGCTTGTCCTGGCAGTTCTGGATTAACCAATTAGCACCTGATGGTTAGGGTAAAAACATTAGCTAGCAAGTCCAGTCCTGAAATGCCTTTCTCACACCCATCATCAGATGCAGGTAAAAAATTGGCCATCCACTCTACTAGAAAAATATGCTACAAATGATTAACTCTATAGTTGGTAGACATTTAGGTTGTTCGCAGATTTTTTTATTACTATAAACTACGCTGCTATAAAAAAAAAAAAAATTGGCCATCCAATGATAATGATTTTCCATCACTGTTGGCCTGCTTGGAGTCCAGGTTGCTTCCCTGAGAGGGACGTCGCCCTGCATTACGCATTGCCTTTCGTCTGCTCCATCTCCTCTTGTCCATGTGGTTTCTATGCCATCGTATCTTTGCTAGCTGCAGTGTCTAGCTCTAGGAGTCTCCTAAATAAATAAATATGTTTGCTCTTAAGATTGTCTTACTGATGCCTCTAGAATGTTTTGGTACTTAGCCTTTCAAGCATTAGATTTTAACAATTATAGAGAAACCTTTTAGCCTACAGGGTTTCTATTGGCCTTAATACGCTCTCATTTAGAAACTGTGTTATTATATTGCTTTTTTATTGTAGAGCCATTTATCTGTTAAGTTAAATCATTGATAAACTTTGGAGTTGAGGGTGAAATATGTGTATTAAAGGTCCTCGCCAGACTCTACATTTATTTATGAATAAATTTCCCCAATTTTATTCAATGTGTGTCCTTTTGCATTGAAGTAAATAATCATTGGTACTGTCAAGTTTATGTATTTTTCTGAAAAGAGCACATGCATATAGTTATTTATCGAAAAGTGATAAGAAATAGAGACTGTGGAGGCAGAAATGTTTTAGACCTTTTAAACCTTGGGTCCTAAATTTTAGCTTATGTTTTATGTGTTGTACCTATGGTGTTAGGTCTGTTTTATAGCATAATTATGCAGAGAAATGCAGTTCTGGAAAGAGATAATATGTGTTGTAGGATTTCTTTGGGACGTTTTTATTTTATTTAGGTGGCTTGGAACTTGGTTGCCATGGATTTTTCTCTCATTACTTGCCAAAAAGGTGGAGGTAAAGACTTTTTGGGTAAAATCTTTTTGATGAAAGAAATACTTCCTTTGACAGATTGTTCTTTTTGTCCTTAACCCAGTGAGAGAAAATAATGTTTATTAATTTAGGACAATCAGGGCACAAAACACAATATTGACTTTTGACAGTGAGAACTGTGAACAGTAAACTACATAACTGGATTTATTTTTGAGTTGCATAAACAGCTATTGTTTTGGTGTGCATAATTGCTTAGTGGAATATTAATTTATCTGTGCTGCCTTCTGTTGGGGAGTGGAAAGGCACTCTGTATATGGTGGAAATGGAGGTGTGTGTTGTTTGTTCCATTCTCATCATTTTACTTCCTTGAATTGGGGACAAAGCAGCAAGGGAGTGGATTACTTTAGCTAGCAGAGTAGATTACTAATACACGTACTGGAAGAAACATCTTCTAATAGTTTCACTTAGAACTAGTGCAGTAGAACCTAGAAGAAACCCCAACATTGTTTAGCATTTTTCCTCCTTATAGATGGGGGGAAGAAAGCTGTCACTGATATATTTTTTTTCTTTTTGGGAGGCATCAGGAAACAAGACATTTTTAAAATACGACATGGCATAAATATGGATCCACTCTGTCATCATATTATTCTGGGAAAACATTTTACTACATCACATCAGTTGTCAACAAAGCCTCTAAAGACTAGACAAACAGACACCAGGAATATTGACGAAGAGGCAGAAACAGAAATAGTAAAAATCCTGCAGAGTGAACACACTAGGTTTGTTACTGCTTTTTTCTGTCAGGAACCTCTGAAGGTCAATGGATCTTGTTTGTGTTAGTTTAGATTTTGGAGGAAAACTAAACTAAGGACCATATTTAGATACACGAGTCAGAAGACGTCAGGAGGGGGGAAATAATTTGGAAAGAAGTGGCATGATTTAAAATTAAAAAAAAAAAAGGAGCTTGAAAATGATGCTGTGTGACTTTGGCATGTTGTTTGTATTCTCTGGGCCTCAGACTTCTTCATCCATACAAAGAGCAGTGGTGATCCACAGGGCAGGGGACGGTGATGGGAAGGTACCACTGGCACAGGCATTAAAGGGGTGCGTCATCTGTAGGGAATTTAAGTGGACTAAAAGCCAGTTTTCTTTTTTTAATGACCAGGTATGGGCAATTATAAATGGTGTCACTGATACAATACTCCCTACCACAGGGGAGGGCTACTCCCACTCGCCCCCATCTTGGTATGCCTTTCCCCTTTCTATACTTCATTACAGTGGCCCTGGCAGCAGAAGCAGTGCTGGATATTCATAACTACACTGCTGAATTTAAAGAACTGGGAGCTAATGCCTTTCTGTATTAATAATAAAGATTGTAACATGACAAAAACAATAATAAAAAGGAGTGTTTATTGAGCTAATTTTGATATCCTGAGTACTTTACACAAATGATTGCATTTCTCTTCACCACATAAGGAAATTGAAACTTTTAAAAATTAAGAAATTTATCCCACATCATACAATGTATCAGTGTATGATCTGAAATTCATGGCTACTTCTGTCTGACTGCAAATCCTATGTTGTTTTCCATTATCCATATACTGCTTTCCACTAACTTGGTCATCTCTGGAGAATGCTTTTTAATGAAACTTTAATAATAATTCTATTTTTTCTCTTTTAGATTCTATTCCCCTTTCCTTTTTCGTTCTCCTAAGAAGGGCTTTCATACTCTCCTCTCCTCCTCTTGATTCCGTTAGCAAGTCCCTCTAGCTTGTTCTAAGTCAGGTATGGCTTTCTTGACAGATCTTGTAAGCAAGGCACTTACAGCGGTTTGGGAAATAGATATATAATCCATCACTTTAATCTGTCACTTGCAGGTTAGAAAAAAGCAATGATGAAAATGGGTCTACAGATAGGATACAACTGATTTACTCTTGTTGATTGTGACAAAGCTAGTGTTCAGTCACCAAGAGCACCTTCTTGCTTAATTCCATCCCCAGTGGGGTTCCACTTGAAGGCAGCATCAGGATCAAGGAGGACAAAAAAAGGCTGTCATTACTTTTTATTTTCAGCATTAAGAGAAGTAAATAGAAAAATGCTAATATCAATTTTATTCCCTCTGACCATTTTTTTCTGGGCCACAATATGATCTGTGGCCCCTGAGGAATGTAATAGTCTACATTGCAAGTCTAGGCCTTTCTTTTAACATCAATTTGAATTGCAATGGATTAGGCAACTATGAACAATGATTAAATCGTGATTTTATAATGAATATTTGATGTTACTGAATAATCATTTAAAATTTAATTTTGCATATATTAGAATACTCTCTGAAATTAAGGAGATTAGATAAATCATTTTGCATTTCCTAAAACTAGTAAAATAGAACCTTGTGTTCCATCACAATAATGGTTATTCAAAATTAGTTTTAGTTTCTTCCAACTATTTCATCATGACTATTTTAGATCTTTACAAATGCAAAAATCCCAAAACCCTGTGCTATCAGTATCATGTGTGCCCAATTATTCACAATGATGGCACAATCAAAATGCTTAACCAGATGAAACGGGGAAAATTGCAGTTTATGTGTTCTGCATCCACGGCTATATGTTGTGATGCATAAAGCAATTTAAAGACAAATAACCAGTATAATTCAGATACAAAATTAATTTGTAACTGATTTTGTTAGTATCTATTATATAGAGTATAACACTTTTTTGTTATTTTATAATACAAAAGATGATTAGACCAAAGGCAGTATTTTCTGGAAGTTGTTTTTATGTATATCTATATACATCTATGTCTATATCTATAAATCATCTCCATCTATCCATTTATCTCTAGTACTGGGTTAAAATACTTTGTAGATAAAACAGAACTAACTATATGTCATTACTGTGGGATACAGAACAATAGAAAAGAAAAAGAGGTAGACATTTTGTAAAAATAGAATGCATATTATTTGTGTGTACTATCTTCAGGAAGAGACATATATTTAATAAGTAAAGGAGTATAAATGCAGACTGTTAACCTGGAAGCCACATACCCTCATTGATTCCTTATTTCAGTGTGTATTTTGGACATGGGGGATACTATTTTACTCCTCATTTTTCCATGTAGTGGGTCTTTGCTGGCATAGTTCTAGTGCCTCCTTTTCTAACCCATCCCTCACTCTTCCTCACTGATTGCAGGTTGAGAGGGAAGCCAGCCCAGCTATTGTATTCTATTTTTAGGAGTCCTTTTCTGCACTTTTGTTCTTTGCTCTTGTGCACTCCAATGAACTCTGTGGGATGAGAAAAGCCCTTCCTGCAAGCCACTGAGTGGTGAGTCTGTCTACTTCGGGGATGGAGTATTGGGAAGCCTTTGGATGCAGGTCTAATGCCACATTCTCTAATCTGCTTTATCTGTAAATCTCCATCTGTCTATATCCTGTGCTTTATTTTTTAATCAGTTTGAACCTACGATGGGAAGAAAGGTTTTTTTTTTTACTGACTCCATAAGATCCCAAAGGTGATGCTGAAGTCCCTGGAGCATGTGTCTCTATGGAAAGTGGAAAACAAGGCCACCCTGTTGTAAATCCAAATGAAAGTATGATTAAATTACAGCTAAATTAACACCATTGCATTTTTAAACAAATTCATTTAAAAGTCTCTAACGTATGGACTAATTAAATATCAAAATACAAATCCAGAATAGCTTCATTTGGTATCCTTTATCCAGATCAGAGCTAGAGAAACCATTCAATTCCAACATATAAACCTCATGACTTATTACTTCAAAAGTAGTGATTTAGGCTTTAGCTTATGTTGTATCATAGTATATTTTGATCATTTGAAAAAGTCACCTTTATGAATTAAAACCTTTTCCCATTAATTCAGCCTTGTTTGCTTTCTCTAATATTAGGATAATCTAAGAATTAGTGAGTGTTATTTATGTACAGAAAATTCCAAATAAAAGATAAATATTTGTGTTAATGATTTCAAAGATGTTATTGTGATTCAATTTTAGGTAAAGGAGTGTTCAAACTCTTGATAAGGACATTTTACAATACTTAGGAAGCATAGGACAACTTAGTGTTCCTCATCTCATTAAATTTTTTCTTCAATTTTATGTTAATTATTTTTAACATTGTGGCAACAAATTGAAAATTTTACATTTTTTTGGTCAAAGATTTGATAAAGTTAAGAAATAAGGTTACTTTGCCTTTCAATTTTTTTATGTATTCATTTTGTCCCAGTAAAGAGAATCCTTAAGATGCCACATTTTCCATTTTGGTTTACCAAATTAAATATGCATTATTGCAAATGAGTTCTGCCACAAGAAATCCATAATGAAAATATCAGAATTAAGATGTTCTTTTTAACACTTGAGCTTGCTCCATTAATCTGAGAACAAAAAGGATTGAGCCATTATGTTCCCAGATGGCATGAGGCAATGAATGGACAGTCTTTGCTAAAGTGTTTTTAAGTCTTTTTTCCTGATAGTTAGGTCTAGGAGCAATCAGTTGATAATGGTTAACTGAAGTTCCCGAGTAGCGTTTTAACTCAAGTTTAAATCTTTGTTCCTATTAACTGGCAAGAGACAGATAAAAAATTTTAGGCTCTCTAAATGTGTGTTTTATAAGATTAGTATGTGATTGTGGTTGTTATATTTTCACAAAATAGTAACATGATGCCTGACCAAACAACAACAACAAAAAAACCAAACAAAGAAAACTCCTGATGATTATGGTAATACAACAGGAATTTCCTTTTGTTCATCCCTTTGATTCTTTTAGCACGTATTTTCTTATAGCGATTATCTGACCCTCAAAATATATTGCCTTACTTCCCTCATTGTGTAGCAAAAATGCAAATATCTTTGGAATTTAAGGTAACTGAACTATTTCTGGCACTAGTGAGCTATAGGACTTGGCACTTGGGCAGTTTCTTCGTAACTGCTCTGTATCTCCGTTTTCTTAGCTGTTAAATGGAGCAAACAACAAATATGTCCCAGAAAAGTTGTGAGAATTTAAGAAATTATTTGAAAAGTCATTAGCAAAGTGCCATGGAGTAGGTGGTCAATACTTTTAAAAACGAAGTGTTGTATTCCCAGCTAAGGTATTGTGTGCTCCTGGAAAGGAATTGCACTGCTTTTATAAATGTGGAAATAAATATTTGCTGCTGCTGCTGCTGACAAATTCTCATCATGAAGATTTCTTTTTGGGTATAATTAGAGCTCTTACAAGGGTTTTCAGTGACTGAGAAGGCAATCACATCAGACTTTAGAGTAGAACTGCCTTACACGCTTTGATTTGGCTTCTTTGGTTCTAGATGAAAAGAGATGAGGCAAAGTGCCAGAGACATTCCCTGTTTTTGGAGTTTTGGGCTCTCTGTGCAGCCTGGAGACCACAGTTCCCAGACTCCATTGCCTGCAGGATTCTTGTTACATTCTGCCAATTAGAGGCTTTCACGAAGTTTCGAAATGGGAAAGAAGCGATGAATCAAGCCCAGGCCAGGCATGTGGGCATCAGCAGATGGCAGACATGGGTATTGTCTGTGATTTGGGGACATCTTGCTCAGAATACCCTTTTGTTGATGCAGGAAGATGAGATAACTGGCAACAGCTTCCTTGGAAACCCGAAACTCTGGATTTCCTGAAAAAGCTCAAAATGTCTAGAGTGTCATCGTTTTTCGGTTCAAGCTTTAATGGATACCTAGCACAAGTTTCCTTCAGTTTAAACAGCTGCCTTAGGAAACTTTTTACTCATTTTTATGAGCAAAGTAATTAAGCCTGACACGTATACTTGAATTCATTCAAAAGACAGAGGGAAGCTAACAACTTACTTACCTGCAGATTTGAATTGATTATTTTGATAATAAAATCTTGCACATGGTAGAAATATGTGACATCTCGGATAAATTACTGGAAATAATCAATTTTAGATTAAGTCATTTGACGTCAATATCCTCTGCCTTCCCACTAACTAATTTTTAGTGCAAAGTAAAAAGGGTAAAAAGTTAATTATTTTGAGAAACTTGTTTTGCTAAACAGAAAGAAAAGAGATCCATGCCTTTTTTTTTGTGAGGGAGGGTGAGATACATTTGAATGCATTTTTGTATTCTATATATTGTGACTAATTATATAAAATATTCTAGAATGCTCCTGGGAAATATAGACCCATAGAATTAAAAACCAAAAAATCAAATTATTTCAGTAATAATGTTTCTCTAACTGTCAGATAAAATTAAAATTGGCTAATATGTTCTTCTGAATTGGATATCCGCATCCAGTAGCTGTGCTATTTCAGGCTGACTTTCTACTACCAGAGTTGAAGACATAGAGATAAATTGGTCAAAATCTCTAATCCTGGAAGCTGCAATCTCCTGGTAACTTTAACTGAAGATTCTAGTATCATATTTATGAAAGTGTGCTTAGGATCTATTATTCCATGGTAATGACTGGTTTGGGGATTGTATCACAAACTCAGAATTTTTTAAAAATGTCATCTAATTTCTTACAGTTGTTCACATTATGCAAGGTTTCTAAGATCAATCCAAGATTGAAGCAAATTTTATAGGATTGTGGAATTAATGTGTTTTTAAAGTATGCGGAGGAGTTTGGAAGTGTCAACTGGAGACTCCCTGGTTCCATGATATTCATTGTCCTTTGATCCTGGTGTAGGTTTCTCATCAGCTATCCATGAGGGTGAGAGTCCATATCCTTATAAACCCACACTCACTTAAGAGTTCATGCTTGTTTGTAAAGGGATAGTGTGGTGTTTTTCATAACACTTATAAGGTTATATTTATAATACTTATTTACTTAACATCTATAAATTCATTATTTTATCTGCTTCTCAAAATCACCTTGTGAAATAGGCAAGAAAGATATTTTTATCTCCATTTTAAAGATGTAGAATTTAAAGGTTAAAACACATAAATGTCTTGGCTAAGACAGCCCAGGAAATTTTAGGCAGAACTGAGACTGGAATCTGGGTGCATTGATCTTCAGCCTAGTTTTCTTTCTAACGTCATTTGAGCAATATGAGTGGCTTATTTTAATTTCAGGCATTAGAAATCTCAAGAGAATGACACAGCTCTAACAGATAATATTAACAGTAAAAATATTACTAACAGAAAATAATTACAGGCACCATGAAAGATATGGACCCCTAAATTCTATATTTTTTCTCAAACTTTCATATCTTTTTGTTCAGCCAAGGCTGTGCTATTAGCTGTTCATTGTTGCCAGAATGAACAACTTCAAAGAAGCCATCAGTTGTCTGGCAAGGCTTTTCCCCCAACACTGATCCAGTGAATCAGTGCCAAGCTATTTGCACCATCTGCTGGGCATGAGTCACTGGAGGGAGGAAGGCTGGACAGCTGGAGCTGTCAGCTTTGAAATGCCACTTACAGGGGGAAATACCAGAATTCACACTGAAAGGGATCAAAACAAAGTGCCCTGCTAGTCCAAAAAAAAAAAAAAAGAATAGTTAAATATGGATATGGTTGTATTTCTGATGAAGGTCTTTTCCCAGACACCCAGGCCCCTTTTCATCCTTCCTGGCCTCTTTCTGAGGGAAAGTTTTGTTATACTATGTAAAAAAATTACCTGAGCAGAGACTTTTCACATGCAAGTGCAGTGAAAGATCTTGGTCTAAGGACCTGGAAACAGAGCATTTGAAACTTTCGTTGGATTTTGTATTACAGGTAAAGTGTATGATCATTTATCTCTGTATTCATTCACTCATTCATTGACTGCCTACTTTATTCCAAGTGCTAGTGGATAAAAGGGAATAATAACTACCATTTATGGAGGGCCTTACCATGTGCACTGTGCTTTAAGTATGGCATTTTATTTGGTGCTGGCAATAATTCAATGGTTCAAGAATTATTATCTCATTTTTCCATGAGGAAACTGAAACACAGAGAGGAGTAGTAATTTGTCCAATTTTACCAGATAAATGAAAGACTAAGAATCAAAATCCTGGTATATCTTTAAAATTGACTACAAAGGCATGCTCTATGAATGTCATCTTTTCTCTTTCTCTGTGGAATGCACAGAAAAGGTTCTTAATTAATTGTGGGATCTCCAGAAATGGGAAAGAAGTCAATGTTAATCAGAAGATAGACTACATCTGTGGCAAGAGTCAGATGGAACAAAAGTTTCAGACAAAGTTATTCTGGAATGGGCTATTCATTAAAATTTTAGGATTTTCCCTTCATTGTCATCCATAAAATTTACATTAAACTGTGAAAATTATAGAAAGGGATAAACAAAGAAATCATAAAAATGTCCATGAAATTTGTTTTTTAGCTATTTAATTCATTTTATCTATTTCCTTTTAATGTACATTCTAACAGGTTTAAAATGAATGTTTTTATCATCTGTATCAGTGGCCTAAAAGAACTTGTTATAAATTTAATCTATGATGAGTCAGTAGATGCAGTAAAAGGCTGTGCAAAATGACCTCTCTGTCAGTAGGTGGTGCTTGCTGGGAGGAGCAAGCTGCAGTACTGTTTTTGGGTCCTGTAACCAGCTCTTGTTCCTCTGCAGAGGCACTCTAGTGCCTCAGGAGGTGAGTGGGGCCCTGGGACTTCCGGGTGTGTCTTTATTCTCCACCTCAGTGAGAGAAGGTAGGGGTGTGAGGCTGGGTGAGCTGGGTTGGGTGAGCCTGCCGTCAAGCTCCATAAATGCTGTTAGCAGGGGTCAAAGTTCTCTGCTTTGGGCAAAGCTGCCAGGGAGGGGCTGAAATGGTCCCACTCAGCCCAAAGGTCTGAGTGTGGGGGTAGGACTGTCTGAGACCTGCAGTCTGGAGCAGGCCTTGCTCCTTTCCACCCTCCCCTATTCCACAGTTTCTCCTGGGTCTCTGCCAGCAGGCGAGACTTCAAACCAGGTGATTTCCCCTGACTGTGATGCAGCCAGGAGGTTCCCTGCCCAGGATCACAACCTGAGCTGGGAGCACGGCCTTCCCCTGGGAGGAGGGTTGTCCCTCAAAGCATGCTGATCTGCCCCTGAAGCCACCACACCTGAGTAGCCTTGTTCCCAAATATCCCTTATGTGGCCCCGGGCAATGCGATTGAGACCTGGGTGTACAGGATCTGGTCTGCAGGCCTGTCCCCTGAGCCCTGGAGATCAATCTCTGACCCTGCCAGGGAGTGGAGTGCTGGTCTCAAGTCACATGCAGAAAACTGAAACAGGAACCACATATTTCACCTCTCACAAAAATCAACTCATGGGGATAACAGACTTAAACCTAGGCATGAAAGTATAAGAATTCTAGAAGAAAATGTTGAAAAACTTTTATAGACATTGTCCTAGGCAAAGAATTTATGAAGAATACTCCAAAGGCAATCACAGCATCAACAAAAATAAATAAATGGGACCTGATCAAATTAAAAGGCTTCTGTACAGCCGAGGAAACTATCACTGAGGGGAGTGACTAGAGAAGAGAGTAGGGCTGGGGACTGCAGCTTTTCATTTTAAACTCTTTGGAACTATTTTTTAAAATTAAAGGCGTTTCTTATATTGATTTAAAACATCATGAATAAAATAACTTTTTTTAAAAAGAAAAAAAAAA
>CAUYRT010102602.1:0-21675 GCA_963574885.1 Lepilemur ruficaudatus | reverse complement strand
GGCACTTGGGTTGTTTCCATGACCTAGCAATAGTGAATTGTGCTGCCATAAACATTCGGGTACAGATGTCTTTATCATAGACTGTCTTGTGCTCTTTTGGGTAGATGCCTAATAATGCTATTGCTGGATCGAATGGTAATTCTAATTTTAGCTCTTTGAGGAATCTCCAAATTCTTTTCCACAAAGGGTGCATTACCCTCAAAAGAATTTGCAGTTCTGGATTTTGTAAACATATTTTAAATTTGCAAAACAAGTTAGATTTTTAAAAAATATGCATTTAGTGTAAATGGGCATCCTCATTACCTATTGGATTTAAGTATTGAATTTAAATAGTTTAGTAAAGAATATTTGCTTAGAAAGTAATTAAGGAAATCAGTTTTTTAATGAAAACAATTAACATATTCAGTGTTTTTATTTAATGTAATTGCCTAATATTAATGTGCAGCATAGATAGTTCAGTTAAATTAGTTTTAATTTGATATAGATCATCACAGATTTCCAGTGAGATTAAATTTCATCAGATAACCTGTTTTTCTAGACACACAAAGTGTTTAAGGATAGCGATTGGAGAAACATTTCAACATAATTGAAAAATTATAGTAGGCAATCCCCTCATTGGACTTTGTAGTCAGAGTTAAACTGTTGAGTCATTGTGATGCAACCTGCCTAAATTTTAGCAATACAGGACCCATAGTAAGTTGGTATCACTTTCGAGGTAGACATACAGTAACATTGAAACATTCAAATGAAGGTAATCTCATTTTATGGAGAATTACTTTGAGGTAGCTACTAGTAATGTTGCCATCTCAAGCTTTTCCAAAGAACTGCTTTCTGAGAATGGGTTTGGTCCAGCCAACAGAACTTTCTACAGCCCATGTTGTGCAGAAATAGGAATGAACTTCCACTAGGAGAAACATCTGCTTTTAACTTTCTTTTACTAGTCTTCATATTTGCATACTACTTAGCATGGAATCTAGAGGCCATGGGTCTTCTTTCAATCAAACAGAAATACCTTGCTTCAAGGGAAGACTGTGGGTTATCTTGCACACCTATCAAAAATCCATGGAATGTTCATGAATTGGAAGAATCAATATTGCTAAAATGTCCATACTACCCAAAGTGATCTATAGATTCAATGCAATCCCTATCAAAATACCAATGACATTCTTCACAGAAATAGAAAAAACAATCCTAAAATTTATATGAAACCACAAAAGACCCCAAAGAGCCAAAGCCATCCTGAGTAAAAAGAACAAAGCTGTAGGAGTCACATTATCTGACTTCAAATTACACTATAGCTGTAGTACCCAAAACAGCATAGAATTGGCATCAAAACAGACAAATAGATCTGTGGAACAGATTAGTGAACCCAGAAATAAATCTATACATTTATAGTCAACTTATTTTTAACAACAACACCAAGAACATACAGTGAAGAAAGGATAGTTTCTTCAATAAATGGTGCTGGGAAAACTGGATATCCATATGCAGAAGAATGAAGCTATACCCCTATCTCTCACCATATACAATAAACAAATCAAATGGATTAAAGACTGAAATGTAAGGCCTGAAACCATAAAACTACTAGAAAAAAACATTGGGGAAATGTCTCAGGATATTGGGCTGGGCAAAGATTTCTTGGGTAAGACTTCAAAAGCATAGTCAACCAAAAAAAAAATGACACATGGGATAATATCAAGCTAAAATGCTTCTTCACAGCAAAGGAAACAATCAACAAGTGAAGAACCAACCTACAGAATGGGAGAAAATATTTACAAGCTTCAACTGATAAAGATTAATAACCAGAATATATAAGGAGCTCAAACAACTAAACAGCAAAAAGACAAATAATTCTGATTTTTAAAATGGGCAAACGAGCTGAATAGACACTTCTCAAAAGAAGACATACAAATGGCCAACAAGTATATGAAAAAATGCTCAACATCACTAATCATGGAAATGCAAACAAAAATCACAATGAGATACCACCTCACTCCAGTTAAAATGGCTATCATCAAAAAGACAGAAAATAATAATAACAAATGCTGGCAAGGATGTGGAGAAAGAGGAACTCTACTGTTGGTAGGAAAGTAAAGTAGTGCAGCCCTTATGGAAAACAGTATGGAAGTTCCTCAAAGAAACTAAACATAGAACTATTATATGATCTAGCAATCCCACTATTGGGAATACAGCGGGAAGAAAGGAAATCAGTATATTGAAGAGATATCTGCACTTCCATGTTTATTGCAGCAGTATTCACAATATCCAAGGTATGGAATAAACCTAAATACCCATCAACAAATGAACAGATAAAGAAAATATGGCATCTATACGCAATGTAGTATTATTCTACCATAAAAAAGAATGAAATCTTGTCATGTGCAACAACATTGCTGCAACTGAAGGCTATTATGTTACGTGACATAAGTCAGGCATAGGAAGATAAATATTGCACATTCTCACTCATATGTGGGAGCTAAAAAAAACTGATATCATGGGGGTAGTGGGGAGGGAGGAATAAAGGAAGGTTGATTAATGGGTACAAAAATACAGACAGATGGAAGGAATAAGATCTAGTGTTCAGTAGCACAATATGGGAACTAGAGCTCACAATAATTTCTTGTATATTTCAAAATAGCTAGAAGAATAGAATTGGAATGTTCCCAACATAAAGAAATGATAAATATTTGAGGGGATGGATATCTCAATTACCTGCATTTGATCATTACATATTGTATGCTGTATCAAAATATCACATGTACCCCATAAATATGTACAACTACTATGTATCCATAAAAATGAAAAATAAAAAGATTTTTTAAATGTCCATGGGAGTGAGTGGTTGAGAAGGAAAGGTCACACCAAGCCCTAAATATTCTGCTGAGCTCCTCTATAAGACGGCCTTATAATAACTCTAATTCCTTGCATTGTGGCTACTTACAAATTTGCAATTATATAACAATCTTTTCTGAGAATAAAACACTTCTTAAGAGTGCAGGCTTTGGAGCCAGACAACCTCTGTTAATATCTCAGATCTTTCACTGACCAGCAAGAGCTGTGCAAGTCATTTAGCATCTCTGTTTCTCTGTTCTCTCAACTATAAATGGTAAATACTAGTAACTTCTTCAAAAAGTTGTTATGAGAATTAAAGAATTAATACAAGTAAGGTACTTAGGTAATACCTAGCACACAATGAGCATTAAGTAAATTTATACAGTATTTTCATTATTACTAAATGGTAAGATCCATTAATGCATAATTATCTTTTTTATAACTATACCTACTGCATGTTTGATATAGTATCTTGTCACAAGTAAATTACATTACCTTCCCCTCCCTGCTTTACCTAACTTTGATTTATACCTCAAACTCAGAAAAGCCTGTCCTGATTCCATGGACATTAGGAACCACTTCTATACGTTCCAGTAACAAGTGGGTGCTTATCACTCTTCATTGGATTACTTGATTTTTTTTTCATCTCCCGGAAAATTTATAAGCATCAAGAAGAATTATTTATCTATTGATTCACTGCTATATCATTAACAAATATCCTAGTGTCCGAAATAAGGAGGACTCAGTGAATATCTGTTGCATGAATTAATCGAAATAACAGTTTAGCAGAGCAGACCTGTTTCCCTAGATGTTAGTCTGACATGTTAGTAAAGTGAATTAAAAAAGAATCAAGCAGTGAATATTTTTACATTTGGCACACTTAACAGTATTTTCTACTAACAAGCAAATTAGCCACTTCCATGTCCCTAGGTGACTGTCTTTTGTATGCACCAGGAACGTGGATAAGGGAAAGCAAGTATTGCTGTGAAACCTCTGATCTCCATTGGTTCTGTCTTAAGGTTTTTTCCTTCAACTCTTGAAAAGTCCTTTCAATTTTTTCCCTCACCCTGATTACACTTAAAACATGACAATCAGTCTTGCTCTGCTCTATCCTGTTCTTAAAGCAGAAAGATCCTTTGATATCAGCCATCCCCCGAGACGACTCCTCCTCAACAACGGGGCTCTTGCCTTGGGAACGGCCTTCAGAACCTCATTCCTTTGTCAGTGGTAATTCCTTGTGCAGTGTGATTTGCCTTAATACTAGCTAGGATTGTGGTCCGCATATTTTAGCGTTTTGAAATTAAAACTGTGCCTATGGGAGGTCTGTTTTCTCAACAGACATCTTTCTGTACAGTGGAAATACTTTTACTTTTTAAAAATGAGTATATGACCTTATTGTAAAGGCTCAAAGTCAACACCAAACCCTTAATTGCACAGAAATTTTTCTGAGGAGATTGATAGCATGAGCGTATTTGTTAAGGTAAGAGATACAAATGAAAGGACATGTTAATGATCCTGAAATTATAGATTACTCCAAATGCTATTTACTGCTATGATAATAACTTGAAATCCATAATGTATACCAGAGTGGTATCATTACATTTTTGTAAATATTACATTACATACATACAAGAAATTGTAATCAATATAATACAAAAACAAAATTGGTGCTCTCTCAATACGTTTAATTTATGTCTCTGTTTATTTCATATTGTTACTGACTTTTGTAATTGTGCTTTGATACCATCTAGCACAAAGAAACGCAGTAAGTTACTCTCCCACACTGATAACTCTTCGCTTATGTAGTTTCTAGTCATTTCCTTTATTTTGTTCATATACATTTTTTAAGGAAATTGTTTCATACTTTTAGAATTAATGGGGACTCAGGGAAATTTTTCTCTCAACAGTGGAGGGCTAGAATGCTAGAACTATCTAAAATAATTTTAGCATCAGAACCTGACTCAGTTCTTTCTGAATGATCCACTCGGATATTCAGGTGGCTAAACACTTCAAATGTTACCCCGCAGGCCACATCTTTTGCCCTTAGAATTTTCACTTATATGGGTCATTGGACCACTTTGGCCAGTAGAGGGCGCGACTGGGCCCGCCCCCGGGGAGTCTCTTGGGCGGTCAGACCTTCTGTCTGCCTGAACAGGTGAACTGTCAAGTAGAGGCTGCTCTTCGAAGCCCAACGTGGAAATCCTCATCATCCTCCACTCTTTTCCAGCTTCTCTGCTGAGGCTGGGAGGGCAAATAGGGCCACAAGCAAATTCCTCAGTCCAGCATGGCAGATGCAAGGGCGCGCCGAGGAAGCGAGAACCCTCGCACCGGCCTCCTGGGAAAAGCCGGGCCAGAAACGCATCTGCAACCAAGGTGCCCCCGTGGGTCTCCAGACACCGGCAAAGCCAGAGGTCACTTGGTACTTGGTGTCTCACTGAGCACTGCTCCTTGTACATACAGCTCCCTTTATAGCAAACCCCAAAATGAGCTGGAGAATAAGAATGACAATAATACAATATATTGAACGATTTCTAGTGTAAAAAAAAAACTTCTTTTATGAAATTCTTAAAATATGTTTATGAGATAGCAATGATTATTATTCCCATTTCCCATATTAAAAAAAAAAAGCCTCAGGGAAATTAAATTGCCCAAAGGCAAATTCAAAATTCATGTCTGTACTACTGTAAGATTTTTTCTCTCAATCGGATATTCTCTTACTCATCAAGAGTAGCAATACATGAAATTTTAACACGAAGTGTATTCATCTGTCTCCCCCTAAGAAAAGGCAAAACGAAGAAACAAAACAGAAACCATGGGAAGGTAACACTTTAACCCGCACCAATCATGTTCCTCTCAAAGTGACGGAGCATAACAGATTTAGAACAGATTTTGATAAAAGAGAGGGGGAAAAGAGAGAGCATGAAGGAACTGAGATGCTTCTGCAGGATATAACGATTTGCAGAGTAAAGGACTAGTTCCCTAGGACACATGC
The DNA here is from genome assembly GCA_963574885.1 of Lepilemur ruficaudatus. NCBI lineage: Eukaryota > Metazoa > Chordata > Mammalia > Primates > Lepilemuridae > Lepilemur > Lepilemur ruficaudatus. Next base: position 15,851 of record CAUYRT010102602.1, on the reverse strand, counting down.
TAAACACTCCAGGATTTTGTCTATAGAGGCCTTTCTGTGAATTAGAGACCCATCGCTTCAATTCCTTTCACAGAAAACATAATCAGAGATCTGGACCATTAGCAGGGAATGAATAAAATTATTTGGCTTCAGACACCAATGAGCTCTGAATTGCCAATCAAAATGGTCAGTGTTTTGTCCCTATCGTTTGGGTCCCTTTCAATCTCATGTGCCTTCTCTTTCTCCATGTCCTCTGTCCTCCCTGGAATTCCTTCTCACCATCTCTCCTCTCTTCTTCCTCTACATACTGCCTAACACATCCCATCGATGTTCAAACCCACTTAAACTCAACGTAGGTCCCTTTCTTTCTTCCCTCCAACCACTATGCTGTACATTTCCTTAAATCCCCTTTTCCCATCTGGTCTAGTCAAAAGAGGAAGTGGAAGGAAACAGCACAGCATTCTATCCCTGATGGGATGACGGAAAAAGAAACTAGGATGTTTATCCCTGGGTAGGCAGAGATACATATTCTCCCCTTACCTTCCTTGGTTCCTTGTAAGAAAGCTGGCTCAGCTTCCTTGACATCTTGCCCTTACTAACACAGCAGGGTCCTTGATTCCTCACTGGGGCTACTGGCAGAAATGACCCCGATAGAAGCTACTTAAATGACATCTTAACACAATTAAGATGGCAGCTATGTTTATGGAGGAAAACTTCTTCCAGAACCTAAGATAACCATCTGTGTAACACAGTAAAGGCCTCGTTTGGAATTATAACATGCTTAACTGAAACTCTAGAAAGCTCATAAAAATCCTCCTTACCCGGAACACCCTTTTCTCTTTCTCTTTCACATAGTGCCTAAGGCAGTACGGTTTTCACAATGAATTCTCAATAAACACATTTGAGGGTCTGTGTTCAGTGCACAAAATATCGATTCAGACCAAGTCATAAAGGACACATGCCTCACTGACCAAAAAAGCCAAAGACAATTTTCCTCTGCTAATCTCCCTCATAGAGTGTTCAGGTATCAATTTTTATCAATAATTATTTCTAGTATGCAGTGATACAGAAAATAATATCTAAGTTTGCACCAGGATCTAACCCTTCCTTTGTCTTTAAGATGCTCAAACACATGTGACTAAATACCTGAATAAAAAGCAAATCTAAAATAATCCTTTATCATTTCAGCTACATCTGAGTTTAAAGAGGGGAAAAAAAATGTTGTAACTTTTGACTACCCATGGGATTCCAGGGAGATCTTTTTAATCAACTTTAAGAACATCTACAGCAATGGCTGGTATTTAAATAATCCTTAATTTTCAAAATATTTTAATTTATATTTCTTTATTCTCACAACTATCTCTTTCACGAAACAGAACAAGAATTAGTAACTCTGTTTTACAGCTAAGAAAACTAACACTCAGATGGATTAAAGGCATGGCACAGGCTGCATAGCTCAGAAGTGACTGAGTTAGCATTTATCAAAGATAGGCTTTACTTCTGATTCTGTGATCTTTCCAACCATGTCATGCATCCTGTTTCTAAAGGATGATGCTCACCATAAATCTGCATCAAGATTGAACTAAACAATATTACAAACTAGTGAAGTTTCCCTTCCATTCATCTTACTCTTTATGTGCGAAATCTCTGCTCTCAGTTTCAGATTCTACCTACCTCTTAGAATTTTACGTCCTTGCATTGGCTGTGGCTGAAGAGGTTGCCCATTGCAAGACTAGCCCCGTGCTTTCTACCAGGTGCCCCAGAAGTTCTCCTCTTAATTCTGCTCCCTTCCATGCTATTCAGACTGAATTAGCCCTGAGCATGGAATACCAATTCAGTGCCTCAGACACAGTAGGCACACTTAGGTAAGGGGTTGAGTGGAATTGAATTAACAAACTGCCTTGGAACATACCACTATCTTGTAAGGATGTTTTGGGGGGAAAATAGTTATTTTAATTATGGCTTACTGTAATATTATTTTTTCTTTTTTTCTCCACTCTCTAGCACTACTAAACAACAAGGCACATTTTCATTGATGTTGGCCTACTTATTGCTCTTCAATATCTAGGCTACTAAAATGGGAGGAAACAAAAAGACATCAAATATTATACACTGGAATTTAGTCAGATTCTAGAGTATAGTATACAAGAATACACAATCAAGGAAAGTGAATGGAACCCAGAAAAATGAAGTAATTGTCAACGTAAAAGAATTTTTGGATTATAAAGGACTATGTATGGATTAGCTTCTGAATTTTTCATTCAACATCTAATCACCTCATCCAACATCTTTCCTTTCTAGACCAGGAACTGAGGACCTAAAACACGAAATGATTTACCTTACTGTACAGTTATCTGTCACATACACACACATATTTTTTCAAAGCAGAGTTCCCTGGGATGTCAAGGTGCCCTTCAATAATTACAGGTCTGCCTCTGCAAGCTCTCATTATGAAGATTAATTATTTGTGTAACACTGATGAATCTGGCACTGTACCAGTCATAAAGAATATGTTCTCAGAGCTCAAGAGACACACAGCCTAAATCAGAAAGACAAATAGGTGTTTTAAGAGCTCAAAGGATGATCAGAACCTTGATCATAAGTCACCATGTTCACATTTATAAAAAAATGTTCTGCACTTTTGTTGCCTTAACAGTTCATAAACATCACTGAGATGGGAAGGTTGACAACATAAGCATTTGTGAAACTGCAGCCAATTGCTTGAAAATATTATTCATTTTAGTGAGTTTATTACTGGACAGCTGTTTACAAATTTAGGAGCAGATTAGTCCATGGATGAATGAATTTTGGTTGAAGAAACAAGAACATGAGAGGTCTTTGAGGTCCTTGCTGATAATATTTATACTAACCAATGTTCCATAGTTCCCCACAGGGAGCAGTTGGATTTTTCCACACCAGTTGATCACTGGTAAATATTGCCTGAATTATCCTGACAAAGTATAAGATATAAAACATACCTTCAGGGACATGGAAAGCCCAGGAGTCCATATGGAGCCAGAATTTAAAAAAAAAAATTAAACTTCAGCATTGAAATGCAGTATGGTTTGACATTGCTGAAGGCCACTGTCTACTTGTCATCAAACAGGTTATATTCATCTGGCTCATGTTAATGCCAAGAAAAGTTCCCAGATGAACAATTTTTTTAAAAAAAGTTGTTAAGAGCATAGATTTATAAGCATCGTAACTGATTTAAAGTCCTAGCTCTGCCTCTTGCTGCCTACATCACTTGGTCAAGTTACTGAAACTTGTTGAGCCTCATTGTTCCCTTACATGACATAGGAATGCTCATGTCAATATCTCAGAGTTATTTTTAGGGTAAAATGAGGGTTTGCTTGTAAAAAAGCTACCATGATGCTTGGCACAGCATAAGTATCCAATAAATAATACATATAATTGTAATTATTAATGTTACTGTTCTCACTTACCTAACTTCATCAAGTTTTGGATGCTCTCCACCCACAGGGAGTTAAAGCTGTGGTTTTTAGGAATGTGCCATAGGAAAAAAAAGTGTTGGCTTTGAAATCAGATAGACTTGAGCCTGAAGAATATACTAATTTTTCAAGCGGTTTAAATCCACTGAGCCTCAGTTTTCTCATTGGAAAAGAAAGGGAATAATAAAGCACAACTCAGGGAAGTTGTGAAAAATCAAACAAGAAATTACACATGAGCAAAGGGCCTGGCACGTCATAGGTACCCCCAAAATGCACACACGTACTCACAGGTACGTAGCTTTGCCTTGATAGACCCCATCTCGCTGTGATTGACTGCCCACTTCATCCCATCGCTGTACCTGCCTGAAAGAATCAACTGCTTTTCCATCTCCGTAATTCTGAGTAGTAAGTGATCCTTCATTTTTCTAAGTGAATGAATGAATGTATATTTTATTTATTCCTCAGTGATGACTATGAAGAGCTTTTAGAGTTACAATAAAATTGATAGGCTATATGATGTTTGCCTTTTAATTCATAAAAAAGACAATCCTTACTTATATACAATATATAAGAATTTCTTCAATGAAAGAAAGAGGAGTAAATGTATTGTTTTAAAAACTTAGATGTCTAATTCTCTAATTAGTCATTAGTTCATCCAGTCATTAATTCAAAAAGGCCACATGCTGGGACATTGTCCAAGATGCTAGGGATGTTAATAGTGAACAAAACAGCCGTGGCCCTGCCCTCATGGAGTTTCAGTGCAGCGGAGAAGTCAGATACTAGTCAAATGACTGCCAAAACAAACGCAAAATTACAACCTCAATAATTTCTATGATCATTAATCGGAATGCCATGGAAGCGTATGTAAAAGAATGCCAATGGAAATTTTTTTCTTTTGCCTCAAAGTTTTGTCTGAGGTCGTCCCAGCTGATGGCTGTATAGAAGATATGTGACCACATCCTCTGAGCAGGACTTAGCACGTGGTAGCCCCAGAGTGTCTATCAATCCCAATCACCTATCTCCAGTCATTAAAAGACAAAACTAGGAAAATATATCCGAAGGAAGATTCACTGAAAGAGGGATTTCCTGGAATGGAGTTCACCAGAGTAAAAGTTCCGTGGCAGCTTCAATGACCTCTCCTGCTCCCCACGAATTCAAGTCAAACGCATGCCTCTGCTGGAGCTGGGGTTGTGCGCATGAGCGGAGACTGAAACCCGACCCAGCGCTCGGGTGCTGAGCCGCGGAAAGTCGCGGACTCCCTCCACGCACCTACAAGACGGAGCGCTAGAGAGCGTGGCTGTGTCTCCAGAGTGTCAGGGCTTCTGTGAAGCCGTAACGAGTGACTGAGTCTTGGCGACAGGATACTAAGTGGGGAAGAGCAGGGGTGCCAGCAGGACTGCCCCCAGCAGCAGGGGAAGGGTTCCTGTGAGCCACGCAGATGCCGTTCAGCCAGGCTTGAGTCATTCCAGAAAGATCCCATTCAAGAGGTGGCGTGCCAGGACCCGGGACCTTCAGAGCAAGATTGCCAAGGGATCATCTAGGTCGGGACCCATACAGGACATCAGAGCACTTTTAAGGGGACAATTAGGATGCCTGCAGAAAAGGAAAATGTAATATTGATAGAATGAGTTTGAAGGCAATGATAGAAAAATAAATACAGAAATAAAAAAGATCTTCTGCCCTATTGAGGTAACTAACTGACACCTCTTCCCCACCAGCAGTCACTCCTCCACGGCTCTGCCTGCCGTGGCCTTGCAGATCCCACAGGAACGCCTATGCGATGCTCAACTCTATTCCAGGCCGTTGCCTCACCTAAAAGAATTCCCTAAGATCCTGGGTTTTTTTGTTTGTTTGTTTCTGGAACAAGAAATGGCCCTTTGACAGTGGTGTCGCTAGTCGTGGCGATTTCTGAGTTGTCTGCCTCATGTCTGTGGTAGCCCCTCTCAGTTTAATGCCTTGGGCGATTTCCCCAGATACGGTATCTAAATAGTTTTAGTTTCTTGTACCAATTTACCCACTGATTAGCTCTCTCACAGGTGAGGAAATGAGAGTCCGTTACAGGCATATATAAAACCTGACAACTAGTCTAGTGGACAGAACCTGGCACAGCAATCTGCTCTATTTCTAACACCCAGATGACTGCAGCATGTATTTAGCAATAGAAACGATTTCCACCCCACGTCCAGCCCAGCTCAGTATTCAATTGCAACCCTCTGTATCAGGGAAACTAATTACATTCCCCTTGCTTGTGATACAGTTTATCTTACTAACGTCACGTACTCTATTTCTATACTGTATCTTTAAGGTGTGTGTCATTTTCTCTTCTCCCTTCATTTGCATGTGGGCTGTGGCCTTGAGTTGTTGCCTGTGTTTTAGATTCTGTCTCCGTCCTTCCCCCATTCCACACACAAGGTCTCCTCTCTGCTCGCCAGGCTGCTCCCACCATCTCAGCCATCAGCACCAACTCCTGCTTCCCCGGGCCCATTCTATCCCTGGAAGCTTCCTCTTTCATCACTGTCCCGCATTTTCTGTGTCCCTGGGCAGCCCTATAGAGTCCTCAAACTTCTACACTTCTCCTTTTTTTCCTATCCAGAAGAAAATTTGAAAGCAAAAGAGTGACATGTGATTAATCACATGCAAATCCAAGCATGTCTGTTTTTTCCCTTAAAGCGTTCTTTCATGGAGCAAACACAGGTATTTCAATTGATGGCACTGTTGCAGTGTAACCTCATTGTTCCATTATTTAAAGAAAAACATATTGACTGAGCACAAGAAAAATGTATTGACTGAGCACAGACTATGCTCAATATAGTAATGTGAGGAGACAGAGATTAAAAAGGGTAAGACATAGTCGTTACTACAAGGAGCTTACCAGATGGGATGCAGAGAAGAAAATGTCGTAATAAACATGATATAAACAGAATAGGATAAGTGCCAAGAGTAGTCCAGACAGGGCTATAAGATACTGAGGAAGGCATATTCCAAAAACTAGATCAGGGTATTCTTTAGAAAGAGGATGCACTTGGGGGAGATAGATGCAATGGATGGCAAAGGAGAGAGAGAGAGGATGAAAGGGGTTGAGGAAGTCACGCCAGGGAGAAAGCAGGAACCAAGATAACCAATCAGGATGTACAGAATTGGTGGGAAACAGCAAGTAGCCAATTCTGAATTTTGAGTGGTCACTGGAGCTACGTCCTAGACAGTCAGGTACGTGTGGGCTAGGATTTCCTAAACTTGATAGGCAGTGATAGCCCATCAATTAGAACAGGACAGTGGCATCAGCAAAATTTATCAGTCTATTCAAATTGAATACCACTATGAGAAAAGCATCATTATATAATTTTACCTAATTTTTATATATAAAAATTTTAACAATGTTCATTGAAATAAATTTGTTATTGGAGTTGTTGGGGAATACAGTGTGGCATTTAGCCAAGTGTCCTGCCTAGCAGGTTATGTGCATCGATGATTTACCGTGATCACAGTATAGAAATATTCACTTACCATAGCAAACTCCCCAAACACAAAGTGACATTTTCTTTTTTGTGGTTCAGAAAGAATTTCAGAAATTTAAAGCACAGCTGAGTCACTATTATGAATAGTGGCTGTTTACAAGTTTATTAGGACTGTTTCATGAAGTAGCTTAGATAAATATCTGTGGCAATCCTTTTGTTTTATTATAGATATTAGCCAATCACTGGAGTCATGTCAGAGTTACAGGCACAATTCAGTTATGCATACATGAAACTTCAGTTTTTCCATAATTGAACTCAACTTAATCTTGTTCCACCATAGCTTAGCTTCTGCTGACGTGAAACAGACCTGAATCTTGCTACTTCAAGGTAACTCAGTCACTTCTGGTCTAAACTTTAGACTGTCTTAGATAAATATTTAAACAAATTTAATATTTCAGTTTCTCACAATGCAAAATTTCGACTTTGTATCTGGACTGATTTCTAGTGTTAAAGACACTCCCCTCCTCCTCTTGCCTAGAATTTCTCTCAGGGCAAAAGGATTACAAGAGGACATGCATGTTGGAAAAGGGGTACCTGGCCTTCGGTCTCTGCTGGCTTCCCAGAAGATGTCTAATCTTACTTGGTTTTAGGACTTCCCCCTTTCATACCAGTGAATCTTCTGCTGATGTCAGGGGTCACTGTGTCTTTTAGCATCTGCACAGCACCGTGATTGCTACGGGGAGCCTGGTCACATCTTCCCCAACAGGCAGTGCCTCCTGATAGGTATTTTGCTTCTTAATTCTCAAACATTTTCTGAGCATTTGTGGAATACCTCTGTCCCACTGGAGTCAGAAGAGAGTTGGGAGGCTTCTTGCCTTCTTCTCAACGCCACGCAGATGTTGCTGATCATGGGAGCTTCCCACGCAGGATATTCGTGAGGCATCCTCTGCAAGGCAGAGTCCTCAAACCACACACCCTTGCTTTTTTCATCCCCGTGGTTTCTTCCTCCCTCCACCTTCCACCCTCAAGCCAAGGCCAGGGAGTGAGAGCACTCTGGCGCTTTTTAGGGATCCCATCACCCTCTACCATCTAGACCCACATCCACAAAAGCCCTCAAGCTCCTTCTCCCATACAAGGAAAACCTATTTTCTTTGCTGTGTCACAGAAATCTCTCCTTACATCATATCCAGTATCTTTGCATAGTCTCGGATATGTACCTAGAACTTGATGTTCTCAGACTTGCAAAACACAGCTCTTGATATTTAAAGGGAAACTTGGAATTCAGAAAAATCTATTTTCTCTCAAGCACTTGGTTCTTGAAGTTGGGGTTTCTTCTCTGTTCCTTTTCAAAATTTATATAGAAAGTCAAATCTGAGAAATGATACATATGTTATTATGGAATTTTTTTCATCTGAGGAAAGAATATATAGAAAACTGTTGACACCAGCTGACTAATGGGCTTAAGGGTAAGGGCACAAGGTACAGGGGAAAACAGTTTACTAGCAAACTATTATCATAGCCATATGTGGTGTATGTTAGTCTGCTCAGGCTGCCAAAACAAAATACCACAGACCGGTGACTTAAACAGCAGAAATCTATTTTGTCACAGTCCTGGAGGAAGGGAAGACCCACAATGGGATGTCAGGCTACTTGGTGAGGGCCTCTTCCGGATGGCAGCTCTCTGGCTGTCCTCGCATGGCCTTTCCTCTGTGAGTGCAGAGAGAGAGCTCTCCGGTGTCTCTTCCTCTTCTTACAAGGACACTGGAGCCATCGATTTAGGGCCATACCCTATGACCTCATCTAACTTTAACGACCCCCTTAGAGGCCTTGTCTCCAAATACAAGGGGGTTAGGGCTTCAGTATATAAATTTGGAGGGAAGAATTCAGTCTGTAACAATGGGCACTGACTTAAATAAATTATTCACAAATGATTTGTGAAAAATCAATAATCCTCATAATTTCTTCTAAAAAAGAGAAGTTCTAACTCATTGAAAATTCAATGTTCACAAATAAAGTTTTATTGGAATACAACCACACTCATGCATGTATGCATTGCCTGTGACTGCTTTTGCCCTATAAGGGTAGATAGATATTAGTAGTTGTGACAGAGACTGCATGGCCCATGAAGGCTGAAACAGGTACTCCTTGACCTTTAGAAGGAAAAGTTTTCTGATGTTTGGTCTAACCAGGCTGATGGAGCAGCTCTACCCCATGAAGTCATCCAGAGGCCCTCCCTAGCTGCTCAGGGCAACATCACAACTTAAACACAGGACTCTAAGGTTGCTATGGTCATCAGGATATCTATGTAACAGGAAATGTGGACATGGCATGCGTTACTAACATTTTTTCAGTGCCATGAACTTCATTGCACGGCCTCTCCTAGTTGCAAGGGACAGAGATGAATGCAGTCTCTAGCTGGAAGGCCATGTGCCTAAGTCAAGCTCTAATTCTGACGGAACACAAAGCTCAGCTGCAGCTCTCTGTACTGGCTACCTAGGGCATCCTTATTCTGTCCTCACACAAGGAACTTCTACTCTCACAAAGGATGGAAGAAAAAGAGACATATAATTAAAAATACAAAAATGTGTTTTAATTGTTTATTTCCAGACATGACCACATTTCTCCTTAAAATACTCTTATGAGGTAGACTGAGATCAAAATATTTTACAGTCTACATTCACAGGTTTAAGAAACTAGCTCTAACAATGTCACTTTTTAAAAGTTCCCTTTGTTTTAATACTAACTGATTTCTCAAAGTTGTTCGTCAGTCAAGAACTTTCCTCCCTCCTCCAATTGCTTGCATGCAACTGTTCAGTATGAGTGTTCACTCTGTGGAAAGACACACAAAGATTATTAAAGCAAAACTATTTAATGAGTTTATGCCTTCATAGGATTATGTAGGATAAGAACTGGGCTCATTGTCTTTATTTCACCTCCAGGCTGGCTTTAGCTTCTACTGGACTGGAAATATTAATAATCTTATTTTTTCTTGATAATTCTCATGAGTTATGCACTATTCAAACACATGTTTAAGTTTGACTTAATATAGACACTAAATAGATTAGTACATCAGAGGGTTACATTCCCTTGCTATTTATCCATATAAAACCAAAATAAATGAGAACACATCTACTGGAAAAATAAACCCTATAGCTATAGTCAAGGGTAAATTATTATTAATTTATATTTCATATTACCTAGATTTGCCCAGAGAAAGATTAGTCGTACTCTTCTGCAACAGCATTAGCTGTAGCTTCATTGTGACGCTTGTATCTGACTTCCTGTAGCAGAGTCTAGGATTCATATCCTTCAACACAGAAAGATGCATATCCATGTTCATTGTTTGCAGCAGCTAAGGAATGGTATTCAGTTACTCCCTTGCAATGGAAAGAGCAGCTACAATGTAAATTATTTTAAATGCTCTGAACCAAAAATATGCTTCTTTGTGATTAAACTTATCTGAAGTAACAAAACTTGGAAAACAGAAATAGAATGATGGGAGTATAAAATATTAGTGTAGGAGGAGGTCTTTGGGATTATTTAGTCCAGGCGGTGGCAAAGTGTGGCCACTTGCCCATTTGTCTGCAGATTATCAACGCCAGTAATGGCATTGATGCAAAGTTAAAAATATTTACTACCTCATTACAGAAAATGTTTGCCAGCCACCCATGCAGTCCAACTCCTCTCGTAACGATATGTGGATATTGAATTCAGGAGAGGGTGAGAGGATGGAGTAAGAACTAGATTGCACATCTCTTGTTTCACAGGGTAGAGCCTCAAAAAATAAATGTTTAAAGTAAAACTTGTTCCCTGTTAATTCGACACCAGCCTAAGCTCTAGTATGCTCAGACCAATTGCTCACTGCCCCTGAAAATTCATGTCCTGCACTTACATGATTACACCACTGCTCATACGCTTCTATCTATTTGGAATGTCATTTCTCCTTACCTTGTCTGTCTAGAAAACTCCTACTTATTCTGTAAGGCCCAGTTCAGTTGTCATAGCATCTCAGTAGCTATCCTTGATCTCACTGAGCTGAAACAAAGTCTCTCATTTCTAATCTTACTGCAATCTATGAGTACCTTTTTAAAAATGTAATGTCAAACTAGCACACTCCAAAAAGAATGGATAATGCCACTAAACTGTACATCTATAAATGGTTAAAGAGGTAAACTTTGTTATGTATAATTTACCGCATCTTCAAAAAGAAAAAAAAGCATCTGCTTTGACATCCTTGACAAAAAAAGAAAGAGAGAGAGAGAAAGAAAGAAAGAAAGAAAGAAAGAAAGAAAGAAAGAAAGAAAGAAAGAAAGAAAGAAAGAAAGAAAGAAAGAAAGAAAGAAAGAAAGAAAGAAAGAAAGAAAAGAAAGATTCTCATTCGTGTACCATCTGGGATTCTGGTGTGCATGTTGTGGTGATCAGTATTTATCAAATGTCCTCATCAGCGTCTACCCCATTCAGGAATCTTTCTGCAACAGTATCTGGTTGTGTTGCAGGTGTTCTTTCTAAAGAGTATGTATTAGTTAAAAACTATGTGAAACGTTATTCTATTCTTGTATTAACCACCACTGGCTCCTTGGCAAGAACAAACTATTTACAATATCTATTTGCGGGAGTTCCATTCTAGGTCTTCATCTTCACCGTCATTCTAGTTAGTCTCTGCAGACCACTGGTCTCTTCTTGCACCTGTGCTAGACGAGTCCCCACTCTCAAGCACGTCTGTTGAAGCAGGTCACAGTAGCCACCTTGCTTGAAGGATTATACGCAGACTCCTTATTCTCCCTGCCCTGGGCCAAAGTTCAGACTAAGAAGCAAGAAAAGAAAATTAAAATATCTTTTAATTATAAGATAAACAACCCTAGCTCTTTCTGACTTCATTGGTAAACTGCACAAGTCTGAGTAAGTGCAAAAATATAAATTTTCTGCAATTCTCTAAATGCCTCCCACGGACTGAGATGGAATACTAGTTTGCTGATACTGCATGGCATATAAAAATTCTACTTGTCGCTGACTGAGAATCTTGAACTCTGTTACTTCCTACGTTTTTCTACAACATTCTCTCCTGACAGTATTAATGGCAGAAAACAAAAAGGAAAGAAAATAGAAGGGATGTCATTGATGGTTCCCTGATGACTTGCTTTGTGCCTGCTTTGAGAGGAGTCGTGTATGTTCACGCTGTAGCATTATAGTTTGTTTATGGATCTGCCTCCTGCTGTGGCTTTAAGAAATATGTCAGCTGAGACTCAGGCTTATTCACCTTTAAACCCTCACGCCTAACAAAGGACCAGACACAATAGGACACATTGAAAATCTAATTATACCATATAGGGAAGAAAAAAAGTTGACTGAATGCAGCTAAAGAAGTGGTCATGTCTAAGAACTTGGTGAATTTAAATGTTTGCAGGTTGCATGCCAAGCATCTAGCTAATTGGCCAACCTGCCAAATTATGTGTTTAGGGAACATTAATGAAAAGCAAATAAAATCGTTCATAAAATGAGTGAAAACAGATTAATAAACTTGTGGAATAAATATTCAGTGTCACTAATGACCAAAGAAATGCAAATGAAATACTACTTTTACTGATAATACTGCTCCCAGGCTAAGGTAACATAAACATTTGTATTTAGCATAAATTGGTTAAACTTTTTAAAAAGCAATTTGAGTAAACCTTTCAAAAGTTCTAAATGTATGTATATATTTGAATCCAGTGATTTAATTTCTTAAAAATCTATCTAAAAAAATATAATGTATGAAATACTTTGTGTACAAAATGTTCAGCTTGATATTATTTATAACAGCAAAATGTGGGAGCCCATTAAATATGAAATATGCCTCAATAGTTAAATAAATTAGTACATTTACTCAATAAATTGTCATCAGTTAAGTGTATACTTCTGATAGGTTAAAATTACCCAGAAGCAGAATTCAATACATATTTACATTTATGAATATATTAAATATTTATAATCATAAGTTTATATTAAATGTAATACATTATGACCATAAATATGTAAACTAAGAAAACAAAAAGAATAGAAAGAACAAAAGAAACTGAAAGAAAAACAGTAAACATTGAAAAGAATATCACAAAAATATTAAGAGGCTTTCTTTAAATTATACCAATATTGTGTTTTTCTTGCCTTTTTTCATTGTTTCCAAATTTGTTTATCATGTATGTAATAGGGAAATACAATTTTAAAATATTATTAAATTCTTTTCAAATTAATTTATTGCAGTATCTTTAAGGGATTAATGAGCTTAGATATTTAACCTTTTAATATTTTGCTTAAGATCAATTATCTGAATAGCTGGAAAAATGTTAAAACACTCTTACGGTTGTTTCTTTAGTTTGCCAGGTTTGCTGTTCAAATTGTGGTATTGCCAGGTATTAATTATGTCAACTTGGAAATGTTACATAACATCTCTGACCCTCATATGGAAAATGGCAGTAATAATAACTACTTCACAAGAATTTTCTGAGGTATTTGAGGAAATAACATAAAAAATATTGAGTTGCTACTTAAAAATGTTCGTTATTTTTTTCCTGCAAGAATATCTTCTTGACATCTGATAACACAAACCACCATCATATTCTTTAGTTGAGCTAACTACCACACAGCTTCTTGGTTTAAGTTGGAAAAACTAACAGTGTTGCATGAGATAGCATATTGCATTTGCTTGAAATTGAGGTAAGAAGCATTAGTAAGAATAAGAAAAGAAGTTTTTTTATCTAGTCTTATGGAAATTATATGCTCTTGGGAAAGGTTTTAAATAGCCTTTGGTATGAAATACTTACCCCATTTCTAATAGGATCCAAATACTATTAAATGTGTTAGACTCTTTCGAGAATAATGGTACCAGTACATTTTGGAAAAAATATGACTCTTGTTAATATGCTAATTTCACAGGCATATTTCTACTTAACAACCGTGGGTATTATTTTAATTACAGTCATACTTACATTCTAATATAAGAATTAGTACTAAAAGCAGTCTTAATTTCCATCAAGAATAATTTATTGTATTCTTTTCACTTTGTTCTTGAATCCAAGCCCGCTGCAAATTATCTTGTCTCTTTTAATTAGTAGCCTGAAGCAGGCTTCTTGTTTTCTACTTCCTCTATGTTATTTATATCAATTATGCTTTTTTCTTCTTCAATTTTCCCCTCATTTAAATTTTGGTGTGATAAAACTTCAGAATAAAATAATGAAAACAGGACTTTGCTGGTTTTTAAATAAAAATCTATTAAGTATTATTTTCATTTATTTCCAAATAATGCAGAAGGTTTACACGTTAGTGGGACACAATGAAAAACGTAAGGGATAAACAAACCTAAGTTTTATCACTATGTTCTAGTTGGAAATACTTATTTTATCTAATCTCATGAGCCTTTGGATTAATAAGAACTTAATCTAAGTTAGTCTGTATTTTGCCATCATCCTTATATGATTCCAATTCAGGCCAGTTATAGCACAGGTAAAAGATAAACTTTTTAAAAATAATATTACCTCTTTTTTTAAGTTTTTTGAATATATTTTATTTAGCTTAATATATCCAACACATGTATCCATGTCAACACCTAATCAATATATTACTAATAAACTCTTTGACATTAATTTTAATGTTGAATTAATTAAAATTATATACAATTAAAAATTTAGTCCCTCAGTTGCACAAGCTACATTTCAAGTACTCAGTAGCAACTGTGGCTACATGTCGGACAGCCTGGGCTCTCAATTATGGAACCTTTTTAGCACCTTAAATTTGGATCCAGACAACGGAGTTATGTGAATATATGTGTTTTACCTGAACTTCAGGGTCTATTCTCTCTTGCAAAATTTAGTTGTGCATACCATCCTAATAATAAATGCTTACTATGTATGTACAGCTTGGCATATACAAATCTGAGGATTTTATACTAAACTAATGGTTGAACAGGCAAAACTCAATGTCTCTACAATTTTTTCTGTTTCTTATTTTTTCTGCAAATACATAATAAATATTTAATTAATCTATTAAATTTCTTTCTGATATTAGTAACTACTTCAATAACTTGGAGTAACACTCAATGGATACAAACATTTAACACATGTCCTGGCAACAAATATATTGGGCCAATTTCCCAGTTTAAAAAAATCTACTAACATAATTAGATATGAGGATCGACTCATATGTCAAATGTGTCCATTTTGTTGAAAGTTCCATTCGAATATATTACTTTTGAGGAAAATTTAACTGAAGTTTTAATAGATACGGACATTTTGTAGTGCTATTACGTGAGCTAAACCTATAAATTATAGACATTAAATATTACAATGGGAATTTGTAAATTTAACAGTTTTCTCCAGTATAAGACTTTTCATGTAATCGCCTAATAGTGGCTGGCAGCATTGTTGTTTTGTCTGTGTCTTTATTTCTAACCAAGCTAACTGAAATGCCTTTTTCAGTTTTTTTAATAGAAGGATTTGTTTAATATTCAATAATTTTTACGGCTCCCAATCTCTCTTCTAACATTCAAGTAATGTTCTCTAATTTAGTCACCCTGTATAGAATTCAAAAGTTTTCAGAAGTAGAGATTAACTGCGAGCAGAACAGGCATTTTAACCAATACAGAAAACTCAAGTGTCACACATTTGTTTGGCAGTTAAATTTCCCTCAGTTGAGGTTGGTGTTGATATTCATCAATATGAGATTATAAATCTTGCTTTAGTTGAATTAAACTAAAACTTTCTGCACAGTAAAAGAAATAATCAACAGAGTATAAAGACAGCACAGAATGGGAGAAAATATTTGCAAACTGTGTGTCCAATAAAGGGCTAATATCCAGAGTCTATGAGGAATTCAAACAACTCAGCAAGAAAAAAACAAGCGACCCATTAGAAAGTGGGCAAGCAACATGAACAGGCATTTTTCAAAAGAAGTATATAGGTCGGGAGCGGTGGCTCTCGCCTGTAATCCTAGCACT
>CAUYRT010102601.1:0-10964 GCA_963574885.1 Lepilemur ruficaudatus | reverse complement strand
TTGGCTGTGCAGAAACTTTTTAATTTGATATTTTAAATAAGTAAGCAGATAAGTTTTCCCATAAAAACAAAGATCACTGTGGCATTCTATCTTTCAAAAATACTTTCTCCTATTAGGAAAGCTAATCCTTTCTATTATGCTTCAGTAAATTAGAGAAGCACTCCTGGTGAGCATTATTTTAATGGTAACCAAAGGACATTTGGCCACAATAGGAGCACAAATGTATTAACTAAGTTACTGATTGTGATAAACAAATAATATTAAACATATTTGTGACGGAGTGTTCTGGATAATTAACATTTGATTTCTACTTATTCAAGGGGTCTTAAAAGTGCTGATGGCCAGATTATTGTTAGGTTAGGAACCCTCTTTAAAGAGAGAAAGTCTTGCAATGCATATTGTCGGTGGATGTTGCACTGGAATTACAGAGTGCCTCAAGAACAGTGAATGTGACTATAGTAGCTTCAGACTGTCACTTAAGTACAGAACCCATAGTCTACTTAAAAGAGAAAGAAGAGTTTTCATGGGTAAGCTTAGGTATTTAAAAAATAATTTCCATCAGTAACTCTCTGTTGCTAATTCAAGCTAACCCTCTTCCTGACCCTCTCCCATTATTGCCACTAATGTTTGTTGAGTACTACTGCTGCCCCTGAAAAGGATTTTCCAGGAGTACACTAAACCTGTGACTGCAAAGAAAACTGCCTTGACAGTTCAGAAAGGTTGCTCTCATCCAGTCCTCTGTAGCTGTCCCCAACATTTTTGTCACCAGGGATTGGTTTCATGGAAGACAATTTTTCCAGGGACCTGGAGTGGAGGGAGGCAGAGCTCAGGGGATGATGCAAGGGATGGGAAGTGGCTGTAAATACAGATGACACTCCGCTTGCTCACTCCCTGTTGTGTGCCCCCTGGAGGGGGAGGGGTTCCTAAGTTTCATAGAAGACAATTTTTCCATGGGAAGGAGAGGTGGCTGAGCTCTGTGGCCCAGTCCCTAACAGGCCATGGCCTAGTACTGGTCCACAGCTCGGGGGTTGGGGACCACAACTCTACAGGAAATCAGAAACTCCCAATATCAAATTGCTTGTTTTATTACTGTACAGTGTCAGTTTGGTTCTTATTCTATTTGTTTTGATGAGAAATACTATAAATTCTTTCGTAGAATTTAAGGAGGTGAGAAAGTAAATGCCAAACTTAATTTCCAACCTAACTCTCCAGCTTTGGTATTGTCCCAGACCAAAACTAAGACTTCCCATCCCCACATACTGCCACACCATTATCCTTCCACCCTCTACTCTCCACCCAAGAAAAGAACTTAGGAATCAGTAAAGGAGCTAGAGCAGATGTCCTTTAAATGAATTACTATCAATTGTAGTGTTACCCAAGGCAAGGAAAGTCCAAATATAAGAATACCAAAGGTTGCTCCTTTTCAAGAAATAAGCAAATTTTTGTTAATTGTAGGGGCCACTTGAATCTCTCCAGCAACCCAAAGGCTCATCTCAACAAAAAATCAAACCTGAGATGTTAGATATAATATTTGATTCTAAATACTTCAGAAGGATCCCAGCATCCCACACAGGAAGATGGCTTCAGCTACACACACACACACACCCTGTTTCCACTCTTCCCTCCACCTCCACTAGATTTTAATTTGATCTCCTCCCTGTAAAGCCACAAGGGCCCAGAGGAGGAATAAATCCATCGATATTCAGGATACACTTGAATATCTACAACATTAGAAAGACCAGGGATTTGATAATATCTGCACAGAAATAAATTCTGGAAAAATGGAGAGCCAGGGACAGAGGGAATAGGAAGAAAAGGGATAGGAGAGAGAAGACAGTGGATGGAGGAGGGAGGAGCAGTCCTGTGGTCCCTCTGTGAGGCCAAGATAGTGAAACTGACCCCTTGTGAAAGACCAGGAAGCAAAGTGGATACCAAGGGGCACAACGCCTCATCTTTACCTCCATACCTTACCCTCTTGCCTATTTGGAAATGACTTGTGCTTTGCAGTAAGAAACTGTTTAGGCCTTCCCTGGCAGCATGTGTATGCTCAGTCACAGATGTTGGTCTGGCTCCAGGCAGTGTCTGGAACTTACCACCTTCAGCCTCCTTCGTTGTGGCCCATCTGGCAGCAAGGAGGATCTTCCTCAAGAATATAAACATCTGAGGGCAGGAGGTTTTGTCAGGTTTGTTCGTTGCGCTATAATAGGGCCTGGAACATATAGATATGCAATAAACATTTATTGGGTACAAGTTGAATTAATCCTCCCAAGCAGGCAGACAGCCAAGCAAAAGAACCACAGCACCTTGGAGGCAGATTCCAGATTAGAAATGTGGTCTCTTAATGTCCAGGCCCATTAGGCTTTTCATCCAATATCAGGTAGTTGGGAAAAAAATTTAGTTTGAAAAAAAATTTGTAACTAATCTTAAGACATTAGGGGCTGTAGTTCATAATTAAGTAAATATTTAGTCCCTTTAAACTTCAAATGCCAGGGAAGGAGCAAGTAAACTGGGGATATACACACAAAGAGGAATGAAAATATTACTTTTATTTTTTAAAGAAGAGAATAAATTTTTTAAGTTTAACTTATAGAAATTTTAATTAAATCATTCCAAACCCAGGCTAATTATAAATAAATTAAAATTTAAGAACAGAAGATTTGTGGTAATTTATTATTTTACAGAATATTTTTTGGACTCCGGAAATACATAAACTTACAGAGTAAAAGGTTTACTACTTTACAGGTAGTATTCATACATAATGTCTTATGAATAGATAACATTTTTACAGGGTTTAAAAAATCAAAACAATGTTTTTAAAAAGTATACCTTACTTCCACCCCATCTTATCTACCTCATCCCTACATTTATTTTTTATTTGTTTCTTGACTGCCATTCCAAAATGTCTTCATACAAATATAAACAATTACAGATACATGTTCTTAATTTTTCAGCTTTGTTAGCTTAGTATACACAATGTTGCTCCTTGCTTTTTCACTTTTATATCCTGGAGATCTCACACTAGCATATTATGAATGCCCTCATTCTTCTCAAAACTTCGCAGTACTGCACTATGTGGTGAACGAGGTCCCTGTCGGTGGGCACTGGTAATGTTTCCAGTCTTTTGCTACTGGAAACCATGCCATAGTGAGTAGGTTTTCATATATGCTATTTTGTAATTGTGGAGGTAGATCTGTAAAATAGATTGCAAGAAGTGAGATTTCTGGGGCAAAGAGTAAAATACAGCTATAATTTTGGTGGTTATTGCTAGATAATCCTCTGCAGGTGGTGTATGCTACTTTCACCACCAGCAGCAATATGTGACTCACTGACGGGGTGTGTTGACAAACTTGTAGAGTTCTGCCAATCTCGCAGGTGAGAAATGTTACCTCATTTTTACTTCTCTTAGTATGAGTGGGGCTGAATGTCTTTTCAGAATGCTTATGGGCATTTCTATTTCTTTTTCTATAATCTATCTGCTCCTACCCTTTAACTATTTTTCTTTGGAGTTGCTGGTCTTTTTCTTCACAATTTTAGGAGTTCTTTTTACAGCAGGGAAATGACACATTCGCTTGTGATATGAGTGGCAAATATTTTTTCTTTGTCTGTCAATTGTCTTTTGGCTTTGCCTACTGGAGTTTTTTGGGTTTTATAATTTCCATTCAGAGATTATGATCACATTGTCCTTTCTAAACTTTACACAACCCTAGAAGGTAGCACAATTATCTCCATTTTACAGAAGACACTGAGTTATAAGAATATTAAGAAAATGTCCCAAAACATACAAATCTGACCACAGATGTATCTGACTTTGAAGATGGTATAATAGTCATTATGCCATACTGCTCTTTCACCATAAAGATAAAAAATGAGAAAAGCAATAATATCTAACACTTTATATTAGCTATATTTTCACTCTCACAACTCTATGAAGAAAATGTTATTTATTCTATTCCCATTACAGATGAGAATTTAAGATTTCTAAAGTGTAAATAAATTTCTCCAGGAAACATTCAGTGTTTCATCGAGGATTTAGTCCTCACAGTCTGACTCCAGAACAAAAGTTTTTCATCTCCAACCATACAGTCCCTTTCCTCAAGAAATTTTCTAGAGATAGAAAAGCAACCAGCTGCAATAATAGAGGTAAATTAAAAGATAACATAGAGCTGCGCACAGGTACATTTGCTATCACCCCCTTTATTTGGTCCCGTAAGTCATGTCTCACTTGTTTTAGACACAATGATAAACTACCAGGCCCATGTCCACATGGCTGGGTAGATTCCCCAGAAGCTGTTACCATAGCCAGCTACACCAACGGTCATGGCTCCTAGCTAAGCATTTAATGAAACACAAATTGTCACTGTCCAGGTATGCGTCAGGGACTATTACCTTGAATTCATGACGTTCAGAAGCTCTACTGAGAGGAGCACTCTTTATGGAGGATATCCTGAAGGGTCAGCCCTCTATCAATTCCCCGAATTATATTCAGTAAGATATATGCCCAGAATAAACCAGACCAACCGTAAGGAAAGTAACTGTCTTACTTCATGGTTCTCTTTCCTGGGCAACTTTTCTTACTGAAATTTGATCTTAAGTGATGCTCTTGACCTATATGGAGAGGGTTCAGAAATGCTAGAAAACTCTCTCTTAAGGTCATATTAAGGATGCCATTCAACGTGAGACATCCAGTGTCTTCTCTTTGAGAGAAAACTGAAAGCAATTGCCAGAAATAGTTGTGTTTCTACTGGGACTGAATTTTCCTTACCTTATGGACCCTGAAACTCATAAGTTATTATATTGCCCTCATTGAATTGGCTATAAGGAAGCTCAGGTTTGAATCTGTGGCCCACACATGCAATTTGTGTGATCACTTTACTGCTGGATCTTATTACTACTACCTCTTTTGTCCTGTATTTCCTTAAATTATTTCATCTTGCTGAATTGTATGTATTGTATTGTCACCTAAATTAATTTTCAATAAGGCAAGGTGTAAATATAATTCAAACCAAGTATTTTATCTTCATTTTTATCCTTTTAAACATTGAAAAATTACTGAATAAAACTCCATTGAATCTAAATTATGACTCAAATTAAATGAGTAAGTAAAAGAAAGTTTATTCCATCTGCACCACAATTTCACTGACTGCTTCTCACTCTGAGCTGACTCAGAAAACTTCACTAGAAACTTATGATAATTTTTATTACTGGTAAGAGAAGGGTCAAGGCACATCAAAATTCTCTTCAGCTTGTGGCAATTGTCCAACGTGCTAATTGCTGCCTGATTAAATCAAACTTTTTAAAGACAAGTTTTTTATTAATAACTACGTTGACGCTAACAGACATGGAGCCTTAAAGTTAAAGGCTCCATGAGTTTTGATGCTAAAAATGTAATCTTCCTAGAAATATATGGACCCTTATTCCTACAATAACATCACCCGAAGAGCAAACTAAAATTACCTGGAGCATCACTTAAAAATATTACTTGTTACAGAACAGAAAACATGATTACATCACAAATCCAAATGTACTGTAGTTCATATAATTAGTATCCTGTTTCTGTTCCCCTTCAGTGAATTCCAAATACATCACTATTTAGAAAAATCAAGAGAATTTATCTTTGTTCTCAAACATTTCTCTATATCACTCCACCCATGGAAAGCTGCCAGCATATTCCACTCAGGAAAAGATGTATTACACAAAATAAAACCTCAGTTCATTGAAACAAAAAATCAAAACTAAGATAACCCAAATATTTATATCTATCTTAAAAATGGAAAGCAAAAGGTTTTCGTCATTTTGTTTTGTCTATTTGTTTTTGTTTCTGTTTCAAATTTTGTTTTCAGCGTCTCCATGAACAAATCAGTGTTTATTCTCCCTAAGCCTTGGATCACTTCATGCTTAAACAAGCTGAGCCCAGTTACCTCAGGAAAAATCAGGCTTAGACTTTTGCAATATTTCTAACTTCAAAAGATTACCTGTGTTCCTGCAGTCTAAAATTACTATATCCGGAGGAGCTAATTTTCATGTGTGATTTGAACGTATACAGAAACCACAGCCACCTTTATCTATCTGGCTGATAGGGTGTTCTGTTTGGTTCTCTTTGGTGTGATTTAACAGATAAAAACTGCATGGAAATATTGTGATTACCCCCGTCTTACCCTTATTATATTGTCATATTGTCCAATTTGGTTCAGACCATCCCATCTCTCTCTCTCTCTCCCGCCCCCCCCCCCCCGCTCTGCTCCCACCCCATCTCTCCCTCTCTCTCCCTCTCCCTCTCCCTCCCTCTCTGAAATTAGATTTTGAATTCGCAAAGGACGAATTGTTCCTTAGGGAAGCAGGTAAAAATCCTGATTGCGTGTCACCTTGAGCATAAGTGTGCCAGGCAATGTTAGTTTTTTCTCTGTTTCAGTTTAAAGTCGCTGTTTTCTCTTCTTACATAGCTTTGAAGGGAGATGGGGAGAAGAACTGATCGTTATAAAGTCATTTACCACTCACCTTTTCAACTACAGTGTTATCTACTAACAAAGAATTAAGCTATTCCCAATCACCAAGAACTAATATTTAATAGAGCTATCAAAATAAAAAGTATGTCCTCCACTGGCGATAAATGAATTAATATACCTAAGAGTTAAATCTGCATTTCAAAGGAAGAACACTGGGCTGGGATTAAAATCTTGGATCCTTCTGGTTTTCATCTAAGTTCTGGGTCCCTTCTGAGACTGTTGCCTTATTACCTGCAGCTGAAAAGTCTCCCTAAGGCTATTCTCCAGGTATAGTTTCTTGCAGAGGGCACAAAGAACAAATTTCCAGTTATTATAATAAGCATAAGAAAAGACAATCTGTTTTTTAAAAAACAAAAATAAATCTTACATTTCAAAATGGTAAACTAGATTCTCTAACATTTGTGAAGTTTGCATATCCTTCATACTGCCTGAGTCATTCCATCAATCACTGTTTTCTTCTAATGCCCTAAATTTGGAGACATAAAGGAGAACAAAGAGGAAACAAAGGTTCAGCTTTACAGTTAAAGAAAAGGGTTTGAATAAAACTCTACAAGAAACATTTAAGCAGAACAGAAATGCAAAGAAATTAGCCATGGTGTGCAGTTATTAAGAAGTATGAGTTGTATCTATGTAGATCTGTTAAAAAACACCCTTGATCTATTAATTTGAAAAAGGCAAAGGTATTGTACAATATACACAATGACCTCATTTTTGTAAAATGAATAAACAAGCAAACAAAACTGAACACAATAGAAGTTCATAAGCCTCTATGAGCATAGAGGAAAATTTGTAAGTACACCCAGCCAATGGCTCCTGTTAGTTATTTCAGGAAGGTGTACTTAGAAAGAAGAAAGTCAAGATTAAAGTTTTTTTCATATTTCTATATTGCTTTGACTTTCAATACTGAATGTTTATTATATTATAATTAAATAAGACAAAAAACTTGAAGGATAAAGAAATAATATACTAAGGAAGATGCATGTATCATACGTGAGAGAGAATTTTCTATTCAGTACTTGTTGAGTGATAGGGACTGGGTTTTTATCTTAGATATGGTGCACTTTGCTAAAGTACAAAAAAAAAATCCAACTCAAACTGTCTTAAGTAAGAACATTTACTGGCATACATAACCAGAAGTCCAGCCATGATGTGGGCTTTAGGAGTGACAAAATCCATAAACTCCAGCTCCTCTTTACTGAGGTTCTCTTGGCTTTCCCTCCTTCATGCATAGAATTCATCCTTAGTCTGAGAGGAAAAAGAAGCTGAGTTCTGGGGTTTATCTCCATATATCACATATCCAGAAGAAGGGAGAATTACTTTTTGGAAGTTCCCCCAGGAGATGCAGTGAATGCCCTCAGCAAATCTTTCCTTATACCTCATTGGCCCAAATTGTATCACATTCCCAATCTTGAAACTCATTGGCAAAAAGAGATGGATAATTTAGATCAATCAAGCTACCCTTAGAATAGGGTGTTCGCATGGCCTCCTCTGAGGATCAGGGTGAATATCTGAACAAGTTTCCATTAGCAAAGAGAAAGAAGAAATGGTGACTATGGTCGAACAACAATGAACAAATATGACACATCCTTACCCTAATGGATTTTACACTGTTGCAGGAGGCAAGCAATAAAAAAGTGATTCTAATTGTTAAGAGTGTTATGAAAAAGGAAGCCTACAGGGCTATGCTTTGAGAAACTGAGATTTGTAGTTTAGTTGTCAGTATTTCTTAATTTTTATGCTTTGTAACATTTTTCAGATTTTCTATAATAAAAAATGTTTTTATTTTACAATAAAAAGAGAAAAATTTAAAAAATGAAATAAATCTTTTTTGAGGCATTTATCTCAGTAATCAAAATAATACTATTTTTCTCTTTATTTTCCATATAACTATATTAAATCCCAGCCTCTTAATAATACGGAGAGAGCTCAGAAATAGTGAATTCAAATCATCATGATGAAGAAAGTAAATAATATCTGTCATATAATAAAGGAGTAAGATATCTGTATCCTGTAATTTTCCCTTTAAAGAAAATATTTATTTTCTAATTGCATTGGTGAGAAGTGAGAGAGAATTGGGAGGAAAAAATTCTTGGTTCTAGTGTAGCAACTATTGATGAGATGAACAAATAAATATTATGTGGGACATAAATTCATCCTTATTATTTATAATTCTAACTATCATTAACAGAATGAGCTCTGTGTACCAGGTGCCTTACAAACATTATTTTATTTTCAAATCTCTCAAGAATAATGAGATGAGAAAACACAGCCTCAGAGATCAAACAACTGGCCAAGTCAAGACTTAAGTCCAGATCTACTGCAATTCAAAGCCCATGTTCCTCCTCTGTACTAATCTGCTTCCCCATAGCACATTTATTTATATCAATAACTCACACTATTAACATTGCCCAATAGCTGTATTTCCATATTTCAGCAATTGAGCAATATTTATTGAGGGACTACATGTCCTATTGACTACATAAAAGATTATATATCAAAAAATGCTGCTGTCTTCAAGGTGTACCAAATCTATAATAAACACTATGGGTAAAAATGAACAAGTGATTACAACAACAACAAGGAAAAGGAGTGGTATGAAAGAGATGAATGGGGGGTCACGGGAACCATGATGAGGAGCATCTACTTCAGGATGGCTATGAAGGGGAGGGGGAAAAGAAAGTTTCTGGGAAGCATTTTTTTTTTTTTCATTTCAATGGATGAATTAGAATTCACCAGGTAAATACACGTCTTAGTCCATTTGGGCTGCGGCAACAACAACAACAACAACAACAACAAAACCCATAAACTGGGTGGCTTATAAACTACAGAAATGTATTTCTTAATTTCTGGAGGCTGACCACGATCAAGGTACCTGCAGATTCAGTGTCTGGTGAGGGCCCACTCTCTGGCTCATAGATTGCTGTCTTTTTGCTGTGTCTTCACATGGTAGGCAAGGCAAGGGAATACTTGGGCATCTTTGTAAGGGCACTAATCCCTCTCATGAGGGATCTGTCCTCATGACTTAATCACCCCCCAAAGGTCCCACCTCCTAATCCCATTACCTTGGGGGTTAGGACTTCAACACATGAATTTGGAGTGTAGGGGAGGGAGGATTTACAGTAGGCAAGACTGAATTCTATTACAAAAATCAAAGAGAGAAGGGAAGACTGAGGGACTAGTCTAGGATAGGTGGGAATGGAAAACAAATGGAAGCACTTAAGAAATTTTAAGGAAATAGAACTGATAGAACTTGAGGACTGACCAACTGGATGATGGGGACCTTGTGATGACAAAGTGTCAAGGATGCAACATAGGCTCTGGCCTGTTAAACTGGTTGAAAAAGTATACCATTCAAAGAAATGGGGAATAAAGGAAAAAAGCAGGTATGTGTTGGGATGAATTCTTCTTTTAATGTAGACTTTAAAGTATTTGGGGAATATCTTTATGAACACACAGGAGGTCATACTGTTCTCATGCTCAGGAATGAGATTTGGGCTAGAAATATATATATTTGGGCATTATCAGCATCAGTGAGAGTTAAAACTATAAGTTTGGATGAGATGACAAAATAAGAATGTATAAAATGATAAGAGAACCAAGAAAGTACACTAAGCATAGTAGGCAGAATAATGGTCCCGTTAAATACATCCATGGCCTAATTCCTAGAACCTGGGAATATGTTACCTTACATGGCAAAAGGGACTTTGGTAGATGTGATTTAAGCTAAGGATCTTGAGTTGGGAAGATTCTCATGGATTATTTAGATAAGCCCAATATAATCACAAGGATCTTTATAAGTGAAAAAAAGAGGCAGAGGGTCAGAATCAAAGAGAGATTTGACAATGCTACACTTCTGGCTTTGAAGATGGAGGAAAGCGCCACAAGCCAAAGTGGCCTCTAAAAGCTGGAAAAGGCAGGAAAGAGATTTCTCCTAGAGCCTTCAAAAAGAATGCAGCCCTACTGATGCTTTTATTTTAGCCCAGGAAGACCCGTTTTGGATTTCTGACATTCAGAACTATAAGGTGATAAATTTGTTGTTATAAGCCACTAAGTTAGTGGTAATTTGCTATAGTGGTAGTAGAAAATGAATACACTGGGGAAATACAGATTTAAGATCTATACCAAAGATGAGATGTCTGGGACCAAGATGAAAGGTAGGCCAGGAAGGCTGATAGAAATTGAAGAAAAGGTGGTATCCTGGAAGACAAGGCAGGAACAAAATCTTAAGAAAGGAAAAGTGGTGAACTATAGCAAATGCTGAAGCTAGTTCAAGGGAAAATAAGGACTGAAAGTGTCCATTGCATTTAGCAACAAAAGAAATAACTGATCATTGTAGTTTTGGAAGTTTCAGTGGGGTGACTGCAGTGGAAACCAGATGTAGGTAAGTTGAGAAATTATTGGAAAGTGAGAAAGTATATACAGAAAGCTTAAACTAGTCTGTGCAGAAATTTGGCTCTGATT